>JAVJIF010014783.1:0-75000 GCA_038442645.1 Agave tequilana
TACGGCCTAGTGTGTGTTTCTCTAGTTGGATCTCCAGATCAATTTGTAACTCTTATAACTCAATTGTTTGAATACGATCTTCCTCCTTCTGTCTCGAGGATGTAGGCATATTGTTAAACCTCGTTAAGTTGTTTGTTTCTCGTTCTCTTTGTTTTTTATTCATGCTATATTGGTTCGTGATTGACTCGACGTTTGAATGCCAGTCTCGGTGATCGACGTGTCGGTATATTCCTCCAGAGGGCATAACAACCACTGTATGATCCCCATCGACATCTGGATCGAGCTGTTCCATGTCAAATGAATCACCAATCGTGGGATCAACCAGCTCGGGCAGCCTAGACTCCGATGTCAAAAATTTCTGAGACCATGCATAATGCAGGAAGAGAAGCAAAAGTTAACAATAGGCAAAAAAGACTTAATCTGTCGACAACCCTTCTTTGATTTTCGACAGGTTTTCCCGAGAATTGAGAATTTACAGTCCTGTCGACAGGGTCTTTCACCTGTCGACAACCCTATTGCGTATCAGGTGTCTGAGTTTGTTTAGGATTCTGTTTTGGGTTCAAAACAGATTCTGATTTGATTTCTCTTTTCTTATTTTGAATTGTAAATTTAGATTACCTAGATAGATTAGGACTATTCTAATTCTTTTGTTTTCTTTTAGAAATAAGTTACACTTTTCAAGTAGGAGTAGTATTCTTTGTAAGCCTATATAAAGGCCCTTGTATTCTTATTTTGTGATCATCTATCATCGAATATTGATTAATAAACTTTTGAGTTTTCCTCCAAATTGCTCGTGAATTCGAGTTACCTCTTGCTCGTGGATTCGAGTATATTACTCATGGATTCGAGTGCCGTGTTCGTGAATTCGAGTACAATTCCTTCCTGAAAGTCTTCAGGGTTTCGTGGGTGTTAGAATGAGATCTAGCCGGCGTCATTCATCTTCCTACTTCCCGTGTCAATTGGTATCAGAGCTACGGCTACTTTTCGATGATGGCAGGAGATGATGATGGATTGCAAGGCCTTTTTTCTAAGATGGGCAACACTTTCATGTCTCTCAAGGTTGATGATCGAAGTCTGGCCGATGATACATACCGAAGTAGACATGATCATCAATCGTATCAACCACCACTACATCGACCACCACCACATCATCTATCACCAAGGTATCATCTACAACATTCTCAACTTACTGAATTTTCTACGAGGAGGAATCACCCATCTATCATTACAATGATTATGAAGATGGGAATTTCTATAAGAGGTGACAGAGATTCGCACCCCGCTCTCAGATTATATGCTTAGATACGTATTCAGATTTTTCGATCGTATTTTTCGATTTACCTTCCGTATTTGTTTTTGTTTTATGATTAATTATGCGATTATTTTGCATTGGATCCGGATTCGTGGATTCGGAGTCAACCCTAGTCTGAACCGGGGACCCGATTCTAGTGTATTGCTCGATTTGACCCTCTGGTAGTTAAATTTGACCGATTTCAGTTTCAAACATTGTTTTCCAATATTTTAAATTTTCATGATTTTTTAGAATTTTTCTAAATTATTTTAATAAAATCTCCAAAATCGGATTGATCAGTACCGTCATTTGATTCTCGGATTTTTAAATTACAAACGGAGTCAAATTTCTGAAATCCGCTTTACTTTTTTAGAATAATATTTACTATCTTAATGTATTTTTTGAGATTTTTCTGAATTTATCAAAATCCGGCTATGATTCGATGTCGGCCATATCGACGACTGATTTCAAGATTTTTAATTTGAAAACGGGATTAAATTTCTCAAACTCGATTTCACCATGATATTCAATATAATATTCTTGATTTTTTGAGAATTTTTGGGGATCGTTATGAGATACTTGATTTTCAGACGATTCCGATATTTTTCTGAAAGTTTTCCGCATCTGCGACCGAATCCCGGGAATCCACCACTCTAATTATTTTCACTTTTTCTTCCAATCAAATATTTTCCTTTTTTCCTTTCTTTTTCTTTTTCTTTTTCTTTTTCTTTTTTCCTTCCTTTTCCTTCCACCATATTCTAAACACTTCTCTATTCTTCTATTACATTCTACAACCCTCCTCCAAAATATCTCCTCCAAAATCCCAACCCACTCAACACCTTATCCCATCACCCATGGCGGCCAGGGCACCTCACCTCCTCTCCATTTTACAAAAAAAACCTAACCTAATCCTTTCCTATCTCCTTCAACTCCAACTCTAAATACAATCCCCTTTTCCTTCTCCTTTCGTTTTCATTCCTTCATCAAAATCCTATCACCACCCAGTACTCCTCCTTCATCTCCACCACAACCATAACTTCTACATCTCCCTACCATCATCTTCTTCCTCCTCCATTTATTCCACCACAAACTCCAAACTCCACCAAACTTCCACCATCTTCTTTACCTTCTTCAATACAACCACCACCTACAAATCCTTCAACCAAACCACCTTCACTCCACCACCTAGGCCTGCCACTACCCCAAGCCCTAGGCCGGCCATCCCCTCTCCGACGACATCTCTGGCGACCATTCCGACGACTATTCCAGCGATAACTCCATCATCTTCTTCCACATCACCTTCACCACTACTACAACTCCTCCCTCACAACTTCCTCTTATACTTCTCTCTCCACCACCAACACCATCACCCTTCCCTTCTCCCCTCCTTGAGGCTGGCTATCCTACTTGGCCTCCCCAAGTGGTGGCGCACCTCCCTAGGGTCGGCGGCCACCAAGGGGCCACGCCCCCGTTCACTTCTCCGCTTTGGTGTTTCCCCACTACGGCGTTCGTGCGCGCAGCTTTCCGGAGTTCCTGGCATTTTCATCATGTTTGTATTTAGGCGAGTGTTTTTTCCTCGCATCGTCGAGCTTGTACTGTATTTGGGTTTATGATGTATTTGTGTATGTAATCCTTGTACCGGGTTGTATGCGTGTACTGGTACAGGTGTTGTATTCTGTGTTCGAATGCTTGTAATAGTGTAAACGATATGATATTTGTGCACATGTTGGTACTAAACCATGCAGGTACCCATGTATAGCCTTCGGGCCTTCTGCCCACTCCCAGGATGGCTACCCAATTGGTCTAGGCCTTTCACCCTTATGGGTTTCGTGGTAGCTACCGAGAGTGCGCTTAGACCCCGGGCTTACTTCAGCCCTTATGGGCTTACACACAGCCTTCGGGCTTCACACACTATATGGATGGTCTAGTTAGTGCCTATTTATTTGCATGATTATGTGGTACTAACATCTTCTGCAGGTACTCTTGCCTTCGGGCCCAGCCTCCGGGCTTAACCGCTCTGTGTTTCTATATTAGCTTTCGGGCTAAACCCTCCGGGTTTTCTAACTTCGTTGGGGAGCCTAGCTAAGCCGTGTGACTATGTAATTAGCCTATTGGACGCCTCGTCAGGCACAGCTTACTACGCCCCCGCTTTGCTCAAACCCCTGGGTTTTAATAGCTATATCGTGTGTCTGCGAGCCGAGCTTAATTGTGTAGCCTCGTCAGGCACGGTCTAATTATACACTTGTTTTACTTAACCTCCAGGCTTAACCTCTACGAGGTTTATTAAAATCCTCTAGACTTTCTAGCTACGCTTGGTATGCATGCTTAGCATTCAGCGCTTTACCACTAGATTCGTCTAGGCGGAACTCTGCGGGATTTTAGACACCTTTTAAGCCGAGTCATTCCAGTAGCTCCGTCTAGCGCTTTAGTGACTAAACACTATTTGTTGTCCGCGCCTCCAGCACTGCTTAAGCTCCGCTTAATTGTGCTTGGTTGTTACACTATCACTTGCCTGATTATTACTTGATGTGCTAACACTTGTCGTACTATCACTTGACATCTGATGTGTTACCACTTGACACCTGACATGCTACTACTTATGACATGCCACCTGCCTGATCACTTGTCATCTACATATTAACACCTGATACCTGTCATATTTAACTCTTGGCTCATGATTATCACATTACGAAAATGTAGTACCTGATCTCCTGATAAGTACTCCTGTTATGCATGTACTCCTGTTACTTTTGAACCTGTTATGTTCCTACTCATTCCCATAATCTGATAATTATGCTTAATAAGCTACAAAAATGACAACTTACACTGGGAATGGGGGAAACTGGTGAATGCTGGTATGATGTCTTACTTATAGTGGTGGATTACTAAACTGACGATTCGTGTTAGGGTGCTTTTAGGCACCCAAAAGATGCGTATTTGGGTGATTTTAGGCACCCGTAGGTTGTCCCAGGCGGACGGGAACCACTATAATTATGAGCCATCAGTTCTTCATCAGCTTCCAATAACCAACCTCGACTCACTCATATATGGATGTATGTGCATTGAGTCGTACGCCAGGACACATGAGTCGGACAAGTAATAATAAAAGATGTCAATTAATAATTCGTTGTGTGTTTTGCAATTCGGGCCGTATGGACTTAGCTTGCGATGACGTGAGATATAAGGTATATAGATGAGGGTTTTCTTATTTGGATTATTCCTTCGACGTACTTATCTCATGAAGCCGTAAACTGGGTTTGTACCGCTAGTTTTACTATATTTGCTTTCATCAGATTTTACTTCAGATTTTTGATTTTATTATTATTATATTATATATGTTTACATCCTGTCTTACCACTTGTGTTCTATTCCACCGGTCTCTTGCTCTTGTTATAGTACACCATGCATGTTCCTACTTAATATCACTTAATATCTCTTTGCCTGATCTTGTATATCTGTGCTCACGATACGATTTTCAATGCGTGTTTATGATTCAGATTTCTCGAAACACGCGTGCTTGTCCCCGCACGCCACTTGGCATTTGTCACATTACTCGTTGGGGAGTTTCTGACTCCCCTGGATCCTCATGTCCAGATCTCGGAGCTTGGAGCTTGTGGATTTTCCCAGTTGCTGTTTGACGCGGAAAAGGGGCACCGGAGTAAAATTTCCTTGAATCAGATGAAAAATTACAGCCGGCTTAATCTTCCGGTTACAAGGGAGGGAGAATATTGAATCTTGAATTCCCCCTTTGTTTAGTGCTGGGTTCTTCGTGTGACGGTGGAGAGTGAATCTTGTTCTCCGTTGACCAGATGACCGTTCTGGACCGTCGAGAGATCTTCTCCTTGGCAGGTAGAGGGAGTAACTCAGCTCCGTCTACCAAAACTCTAGAAGAGGAGGTAGGCGAAGAGCGGCTAGTACTCAGTAAGCTCGCTGAAGAGTCTTTTCTCTCTCTCTGTTGATGATCTCCTTTTTTTCCTTCTCCAATCTCCTCTTGCCCGATAATTGTCGTCCTCGTCTTCAATAGTGACGGGACTATTTATAGGGTTTTTAGGGGGTGATCGTGCCCCCTAAAAGTGCTCCACGATGAGGGCCAACTTCTCCGCTACATGGGCGGTGAATGGCGCCATAATCGGGGTGGTTACAACCAAGGTGGGGGCACCTTGTTGCTGAGACGCGGGCGTTGAGCCAATGCGCCTTGATGCTGAGACGCGGGCGTCGAGCCAACGCGCCTTGATGCGGAGACGCGGGCGTCGAGCCAACGCGCCTTGATGCTGAGACGCGGGCGTCGAGCCAACGCGCCTTGATGCTGAGACGCGGGCGTTGAGCCAACGCGCCTTGATGCTGAGACGCGGGCGTTGAGCCAACGCGCCTTGATCTTGAATCTCTGCGTTTTGGTGGCTTGTCTTTGTGATTTTTAGACAGCCTACAGAACTCCCTCCAAAGTTTTCGACATTCCGCAGTTAACTGGGACGGATTTCGAAATACTTTGGACTCTAGCTGAGTTCGCCTTCATGACTAGACTGTTGATGCTCCGGGTTTAATCTTATCTGGAGTTGGTCTTCGTGAGTGTACTGTTGAACTCTTTGAAGCCCCCAGAGTTGATCATGTTGAGTGTCTAGATGCACAGTCTAAACCTCCCCGATTGCTTTTAGTCTGTCACTGGCGCGCTTTAAGCCAGGAGTGGTTGGTCGTCTGCTTGCGTCAGTGTACTGTTGAACTGATTTTGCAGAGGCAGGAGGCCAAACGCAGGTTCTTTTTCAAAAAGCAGAGATGGTACTGCTGTAAAGGCGCGATTTCTGTAACGTGCGTCCTTTGGCAATGGAGACGTGACTGATCTTCATAAGGCAGACGCGATGTTCAGCTGAAGACGCGAACTTCGGAGAGACGCATCTTTTGAATATAGACGCGATTGTCTGGGCGCATTTATGGCGATGCTGACGGGGCATAGCCATCGAAGAGACATGGCCGTCGGGTGCGTGCCACATCATGATTGCTCTACCAGTTGGCCTGGGGAACCGAAGGGATTTCGCCTTTTGGCGCGCGGATTTCCTGGCGTATTAAATGATCCGTGCCACGTGTCGAGCGACGGTTCGTGTAGAGTTGTGGCGCATGATCTTCTCTGTGCGTTAAAGTGATTTTGTTCCACGCGTCGAACAGAGATTCGCCGCGGAATTCATCGAGCCATACGCCGCGTATCTTCGCGAATCCTTGTGCCTATAAAAGGCTACAGTTGGGAGGATTCCTCTTCTTCTCCGAACGCACTCGTTGATAAGATTAAGAAAGAGAACTTCCTCCTCTGTTCATCTTCGAACTTGTTCATCTCCTTGCTCAGATTTCTGAACAGCAATGGCACCCAAGACTAAGCCAACTGCATCGTCCTCAAAGGCGACCGTCGCCGATGCCCGAGGGGCAGTTCCTCCTCTGCGCAGGATGTTGTTCTTCAAGGTCTTCAAGGTAAATGCCTTTTAGGCGGAAGTTTCGCCATTAAAAGAAGTTCCAAGAACCTTTTAAGAACCCTTAACACACGAATTTAAATCGTGTTTGATTCCCAGACGCAGTCTTTGGGTTGATAACCATGACGCGGGTTTGGACCCTCTCGCCATTGGGTCCTGCGCTTCAGATTCTTCACTTAGAATATTTTCTAATTGTGAAGGGTTCAGACGCGGACTTAGTTTACAGAACGCGGATTTGATCCTTGCGTTCTGTTTCATCTGGCACCCAAGTCCAAGCACTTTGACATCTGGGGATGTGAAAGGAAGGGAGTTACCCTCCTTAACTTCTGGCGATCATGGTGGTGGAAGGGTTAAGGTGGATAACTCCCTTCTTTTCGCACCTCAGAAGTGACATCAAGGAGAATGTTGTGGAGACGCCGATCCCGTAGGTCTGGACGCGGATTTGATAATTCCTGCATCCAGTGCCTCTTCTGCGTGGATGCGCAGGTCTGGACGCGGATTTGATAATTCCTGCGTTCAGCGTCTCTTCTGCGTGGATGCGCAGGTCTGGACGCGGATTTGATAATTCCTGCGTCCAGTGTCTCTTCTGCGTTCGGATTATGAACACTTGCATTTTTTCCTTACTTTTGATAGAGTATCTAACTAAGTGTCCTTTTCTTTTTGCAGCGCCACGCCCTGCTACTTCACTCGCCAAGAAGCGCCACTTTGGACATGTAGGGGGTGCTGACCGGGACTTGAGCTTTGTGTTACAAAGGACTGTTCCTGTGACAGCTGACAAGTCGCAGGCTCGTGGGGAGAGGCTCTCAAACGTTGACATGAGGACTCTTCGGGTGCTTATGACTGATGCAGCATTTGCAACGGATGCTGGCATCAAACTGGAGAAGCCTGCCTTCTTCTTCGGAGATCGTATCCACGATGGCGGCTATCGCGTATATGACGGGACTTACAAATGGCTCCGTCAAATAAGGGGTGGAAGATTCTTTCTTCCGAACATGGAGAGGATGTTCCCGCTGTCCTACTTCCAACACATGTCCGTCCCTCGGAAGATGGAATGGGACCTCTCTCGATATGTCCCTGAGATTACTCTCGGTGATTTGGGCTCCCACAAAGTGTACCGTCATGACAGCCATGACAGGTCAGTTATCGGCCTTTCCCTGGGTCGCGCAAGTCCGATGTTCCGGCTGGGGAGATACCACAACTTGGTACTACCTTCCTCAACGCATTCATGGAAGCGGAGGGTGATTATCCCGTTGGGTTCCGTGCACCGGGGTGGGTCCGTTCCACGGAGAACTATTGGTGGGGCAGGATGGTCGGCTTTGTCCTCACCGAGCTCGGGGATCTGCTAAAGCGTGTGGGACTGTACCCAGCGGTCAGAGCCGTGCAGTGGGGGATCCCTCAAAGCTCTCAGAATTTCTTCGGGATTCTAGAGCGTTATAATTCTTTGACGGGAACGTTCTTCACTCCGGTCGGGGAGATGGGCCTTGCTCTGCACGAGCTGCATGAGGTCTCGGGGCTGTCGACAGGGGACATTCCCTATGAGGAATATGTCCCGACCACGGTGGAGCTTCACTATTTGAAGGAGTTTCCCCTCATATATGAGACCTACTGGGAAGTGCTATGTCACTTCCACATTTGCGGCCAAATAACCAAATGGCGGTCGCAGGGAGTCAAGCAACTGTCTTGGGCCAGTTACTTGTTCAACAACGTCAACACCAAAGACCATCTGATAACCCGATTGGCTCCCAGCTCCGACAGGGAGATTGAAGACAGGATCGACCAGGCTCCTGACAGTTTCTACACCACGGAGTCGAATGAGGACGGTTTCGACCCTGACTTGGTTTTTGAGAGCTTTCACCATCAAGCCCGGACCCCTATCTCCGATCGGGCGCTATTGGCGGGCTTTCTGATGCTGTGGCTGAAGCGCTGTGTGGTGCCCACGCTGCCACATGAAGTCATTGTTGCTGACGTGGTGTACCCGGCGGTGCTCCTGGCTCATGGCAACCCCATAGCCCTTCTCCCGGCCGTGGCAGCTAGTATTCAGAGCGGGCTGCGGGCGCTCACTAAGAGTTTCTGCGAGCCACCGAAGACTGCAGACTCCGAGGGAAAGCCGTATGTTGACTCAGAGGGGAGTCCGACGGTGAAGCGTCCCAACCCTCGTGTCGAGCTGCCTTACACGTACCTCATGGCTTGGTACGTGATGCATTGCCCTTCCTTGATGACGGCGGTGCGTTGGAGGGAGAGTTCTGTCCCTTTTGTACAGCGATTGGAGGGTTCGAAATGGCGTGATCCTTATATATATTACGTCCGGAAGTGCCTTTCCGACCCTGCGAACTATCAGCTCAATCGCTGCCTCCCCCAGATCCCTGGTGCATCTCCCGGGGATCTACTTGTTGATTCTGTTGGCCCAGATGACTTCACGAGGTTATCCGCGGGAGCCTTCTGGTGGTTGCTCAACATCCGGCCCGGATATGTGCTTTTCCGACAAGGGACGTCATGCACCATTGAGCCGTACATGCCGAATCGCTTCGCTCGACAGTTCGGCTATGATCAGCTCTATGTCGGGAACCCAATGCTCGACTCGCCTTCGAAGGGAACCTGTTCGAGGGTGCCCGGGCCTGGTACTATAGTGTGGCTGGAGGGACGGGAGTAACTTTCCGTCTACCTCTCGAAGGGCCCAAGTGCCGTACGAGCTTCAGCTTCTGCACTTGGTACTCCCAGGCCATCCAAACACCAGACTATTTTCCGGCGTCTTCATGCATCGAGAGCATCAATGCAAGTCTCGAGGCAAGGACGGATTCTAGTAAGCCGACGAAACTCGTAGAACAGTACCTGAAGGCCCAAAAGGAGGTCGGGCGAAGAATGAGAAGGGAGCCACGAGCCATGGAGCCGTGACCACCAAGGGCGGAGCCACAAGCGTCTAGGGCAGAGCCGCAAGCAACTAAGTCTCGACAGGCGGTGAGCAAGCGTCGTCAAGGCTCTACTCCCACTGTTGAACCCGCTCCGAAGAAGGTTCGAAGAGACTTGACAACCGAAGTCTCTCGATCTGAAGAGCTCCCTGCTGTCGTCGAGGCGCTGAGGGAGGAAGACATAGCTGAAGAAGACATTCCTTTAGTCCGTCCCCCTAGGTCGCTTAGCAGAGGCCACGGGTCTGCGGAGGAAGGGGAGCTCGTTGATCGATCCGCCGCCACTGACGAGGATGAGCAGCTAGAGGTTGATATAATGAGCGGAGGAGATGTCAATATTCCGGGGGTGTCGGCTCAACCCGAGTCTTCCTCAGCTCAACAGCCCGGGTCTCCGTCTGTCTTCGTTTCCAGTCCTAGGGCAGTCGACCCTAGTCCTACCACTGGGGTAATTGGAGGTAAGGCTCCTGTTGCGGAGCTTCCTCGCGTTGTGCTGTCGTCTTCTTCGTTATCGGGGGAAAGCGAGTTTGAAGACGATGTTGATTATGGTGATGAACCGACTTTTCCTGATCCGGAAAAGTTCTCCCATATCTCGGAGGAAGAAATATACGGGGGTGAGCCATCAACGGTATCGCAGCCGGCGGTTGTTCCTGTTGGAGGTACTCTTTTCACCTTTTGACCTGCTTTCCTTTTTAATTTTGAAGAAGATGTTCTAACATTCTTCTCTTATGTTGCAGGGTCGGCCGAAGATGCTGAGGCTACAACCTCCTCGCATATTGAGGAGATGGTGATAGAGTTGACCCGGCCCAAGGGGATTGAGGTCTCGGCTGCTGAGATACCCTCAAAGGGGGCAGCTGTTGAAACTGGGGAGCCTTCCACTCTGCCAGAAGAGGAAGCAACCACTGAGGCTGAGGAGGCTCTCACTCTGCCGGGCGAGGAGGTTACTGCTGAAGCCGGGGAGAATTCTACCCCGCAGGATTCGACACCTCTGGACCTCCAACTTGGTAAGGCAGCTCTGACGTTTTAAATGTTTCGCTTTTCCATCATTGTGGCTGACGCTGCGATAACTTGCAGAGAGGACTGAGGGGGCTCAGGTGGAGAGTCCGATGGTTGGTACCCTTCCAGAAGGCCATACAGCTCAAGTCTCGGTGGAGGTTTCTGAGGAGGTTGTGCTTACTACTCCCTCATTGGTCGTGGAGGCTCCTGCAGAGGTAGTACCTCCGGAAGCGTCAGCGGCCAGTCCAGCTCTTGCCGTATCGACGGCCAGCACGGCTCTGGTGCGAGAGGATCCGCCCTATATCCCTTATCCCGTGACAGAAAAGGGGTCGGGAAGCTTCCTAGGTGGTGAAGACATGGGGGAACTGGCACGTCAGATGGTGCAACAATTCTTCGCTTCGATGGGATCATGTATTGATCTCATCTTACGTGGAAACAGCACCTTTCAGTTTGCCCAGACGCTTCTTAAAAATCTGGCTGTGAATGTCGAATTAACCGGAGGCCCCTCACTTGCCAAGGCGTGTCTGCGGGTGGTGGAGCAACTGGGAGACGGCCTGCAGGAGCTGGAGTCTTTGGAAGATGCTGGCTCTTTTGGTGAGGCCCAGGCCACCTTGACCAGGCTCCTAGCTGCTCAAGAGCGAGAGCGACAGGAGGCGGAGGCACAAATCGCTGCAGAGATTCGCAGCCTCGAATATTCCCAGGCTGAATGTCAGAAACTAGCTGACGATTCAAGGGAATCCGAGCTTACCGTGCAGAGCACAGAGCAAGTCATCATCAGGGCTCGGGACACCATTGCCAGGGCAGAAGCTGTGCTTGCGCTCAATGAGGAGAAGCTTGTTACCCTCAAGAAGGAGCTAGAGGAGCAACGGGCTGCTAAGGCGCGAGCTGAAGAGAGTCTGTCTCTACATTCTTCCAGGGTGGAGTCTCTGCGAACGCAGCTGACCGCAAGAAATTTCTTATCCGAAGCGGAGCTGCGGAACCAGGCCATTATGGAAGCTGAAAGGGCACGCCAACACGAGATTCACCGCCTTAGGGAACAAATCCGTTCCTTGGCGAACCAGGACATTTAGCCTTCTTTTCTTTTTCTTTTTGTAAAGAAAAGGACACTCAATTTATCAAGAGTGTTTTGTATCCACTTTTATCATTCTTTTGATATAAAAGTTTCGAAGTTTTTGGCTCCACCTTCTTTGCTTAGCTGCGGATGAACCCAACTTCTTGATCACTGGCTGTGAATACTAAACTTAGATAGGACTAAGTTCTTTTAATGAGACGCGGCGTCAGTCCACCTGAACTTAGATTTCACTAAGTCCTTTTGATGAGACGCAGCGTCAATCACAGAGTGAGACGCGGTCATCATTCACTAGGAACTTAGATTTCACTAAGTCCTTTTGATGAGACGCGGAGTCAATCACAGATTGATACGCGGTCTTCTTGATGAGACGCAGCGTCAATCAAAAGATGAGACGCGGTATTGATCCATAAAGTGAGACGCGGCCGTCAGTCCATGGAGTGAGACGCAGCGTCAATCTCAAGGTGAGACGCGGCTCTGAATAACGCAAATATGTTTTGCGCAGATCGGGCAGGCGCAAGAGACGCAGCCTTGTCTGCTGAAGGGACGCGACTTTCCCATCCGCGTTTAATGCAACCTGACTTAAAAGATTTTAGGAGATCTTTGAACGTCAAGTCTTCGCTGTCGATTGGGATTCTGGGTCGTTCGTTGCTTCCCAAGGCAGTTATCCACGCGTCGGCCTCTCAATGGATTTAGGCGTTAATGCTCTTGCATGCAGAACCGACGCTGGCGGTTGAAAAACCAGCGCATTTCGACGGTTTCCAAAGCAGCGTTCCACGCGTCCGTTTTTGATTGGGCTTTGACAGTCGTGCGCGACGGTTCCGATTGACGCACCATTAATGGCGGTTGTTGAGAATTGCCTATAAATAGGGTGTGCCCCCTTTTCAATAATCCAAACTTGGATTGTTTTCTTTTGTTTGCTCTGAGAGACCACGCCTTGAGTTATCTTTCAGAGAACCGTCTTCATGGGTGAAGGTGACCCCGTGGATGAAGATGACCCAGAGCTCTCATGCTTCTGTTTGGTCTCTTCAGAAGAAATCCTCTCTCGGATCATCTTGCGCGCCCGCGTTTGGATGCAGAGTGGCCAACTCTGGACAGGGCCCTCTGCTGGTATGTCACCCCGATGATGTCCATAGCATGTACTTTGGCATAGCCATCTGAATGAAATCCTGGTGCATTCCTATTCTGGAATTTGTGCCGGTGACTTGAACTTCTCTGAACGCGGGCTCTTGACGCTGGCTTTGCTCATGGCCATTGCCTTGGCGCGTTTCAGACCTGAATCTTGCAACTCCTGTTCACCCAACAGAGAGATTGCAATTTTCGGCGTTCTGAAGTTTTTCGCGTCTTGTGCATTAAGCGCGGGTGCAAACTGAGGCCGCGTTTGAATCCTGTGCGTGGCACAGTTTTGACTCGCGTCTGTTTCTGCCGACGCGGTGGTTTGACCGTGCGGGTTGTTCCCGCGTCTGAAGTCTTCAATGACTGCCGCGTCTGTCACTTAGTTTTCTTTGTCGAAGTGTACTAAGTTCCAGATTTTCTAACTCTCTTGTTTATTCTTTGCAGGTAGGCTTGCTCGTCCTTTTTCAGGTTTGCTGGGCCCCGGAAAGAATATATCGGCGGGCGAACTTGCTCAATGTTCGTTTGTAAGAGAGTAAATTATGGTCCTCGTCGTTTGTGAGAGAGTAAATTATATCTCCGACGAGGACCCAAATCTCGCCAAGGTCTCTTCAGATCTTCTGCACCAACCATGTCTGATGGCAAGAGATGGTCAGGTCAAGTATGACGGCGAGGAGGTTCCGGCGGTTGCGGTGGCGGAAAGATCCTCTTCCTCTCCCTACTCCAGAAGTGACATCAAGGACACTCCGTTGGATGGCCTGCTGGGGAAAGGGATGGTGATGAATGAAGGGTTGCAGGACTTTCTGCTGCCGCTGGACCTCAAGAACACCATTGCTCTTAGCTTAGTTAGCTAGGGCGCTTTCGACTTTTGCGTCATCGCCATGGCGCAATCGGCTCCAATTGTGCACCTGGGATCAGATGCGGTTTCAAGGAGTGAGTACGGCCTCTGAGAGAGAGAGGGACTTCTTTGTACTCCTTAATTGTAACACTCATCTTATTGTATGAGAGAGCGTTTTGTATCACTTTCATATGCTTGGATAAATAAAAGTGACACTTTTCTTTTTGCCTCCTTCATTGTCTTAACTTTTTTTTTTTATCTCAGTTAGACACGTAGAAGCAAGGAATCTTTTGACCTTATCAAAATTATAGTGGTAATCTTAATAAGTCAAGATTTGTAAGGAAAGATCCTATTTCAGCAGTTTTCATGATACTGTCAGAGGTGTGATATTAACTTGACAGGGATGGGATGATTTTTTTGGTGGACCTGCCACTTTGTAAAAGAAAGTGACAAGTGGAGTTCGTACCCCCAGGGAAGATGAACTTTTATCAAGGATTTGGGATTAACTTGATTTAAGATCAGCTGGGGAGTTTGACGGAAACATTGTTAACGGTGTAATGTTAACCAACAATGTTTCTAAATGAACTTGATACTCTGTCGGGAAGAGTATCAAATGAGACTAGACTCGCGGGAAATCTAGGAAGGTCTTTACCGTTAGAGGTGTGATATTAACTTAACGGTTTAGAAGTAGTCTTGTCAGAAGTGTAATGTTAACTTAACAAGGACATGAGTTAGAGGTGTGATATTAACTTAACTCATCAGCATCTCAGTTTTATTTGGGAAAACTGAGGAAGTCACTGTCATAGGTGTGATGTTTAACTTAACAGTGAGGATAATGCTAGAGGTGTAATGTTGAACTTGGCATTAGTCGTCTCGACTTTGACAAAGAAGTCGAGGAAAGGTCATGGCCATAGGTGTATTGTTGAACTTAGCGATGACTCGGATGCTAGAAGTGTAGTGTTAACTTGGCATCGTCCATTTCAGCTTCGATACGGAAGTCTGAAGAAAGGTGACTATCAGAGGTGTGATATTAACTTGACAGGCACTCGATGTACTGCTTAGAGGTGTAATGTTAACTTAAACAGTAGTTTGTCAGAGGTGTAATGTTAACTTGACAAGAATTGGCTCGTGATAAGAGCAATTTGAGGACCTGTCATTCTATTGATGAGAATTGACAAGTGGAATTTGAAATGCCAGAGGTATAGTGTTAACTTGGCAAATTTGAGAGTTTGTTACTCTATGCAGAGTTAACAAGCAAAGTTTATACTCGACAAAGAGTATTCATTACCAGAGGTATAGTGTTAACGTAGTAATGATTGCATTTTGTGGTCCTACCATTCTATGGATGAGAATTGGTAAGGGATTTTGGAGGAAAGAGTGGACTCAATCCCACTTAGGATTTTTAGCAAACCCTCAGCTATCAACGGATTTGAGATGCCTTTACCAACTACCGTTTGAGTTGGGCTAGCCATGCTATTCCCCTCAGCATGATGAGTTGTCGAAGACTGATGTTGGGCTTAAAAGCCAACATTTTCCTCTATCCTTAGCCGTCGGAGGCGTCGGATGTTTCTGATCAGAGGTGTATTTTTAACTTGATCAGTGGAAGAATACTGTCTAGGGATAGTATTTCTTCAAGAATTTGCCATTGATTGGCATCATGAGTGTATCGCCATTCGAAGTTATGAGGCGATATGATCCATTTGAGTAGACTGACTCTACTACAAATGGTCCTTCCCATTTGGGTTGGAATTTTCCTTTTGTCTTGTGCGTCATTACCATGGGTCTTCTGACGGCTAAGACTAGGTCGCCTTTCTTGAAAGTTCGCACTTTAACTTTCTTGTTGAAGGCTCTGGTGATTCGAGCTTGGTAGAGCTCGATTTGCTGTTGGGCTTGCAGACGCTTGTCGTCTAAGGCCTCCAGTTCCTGGAGTCGCTGTCTATGCTTCTCCTCTGCCGTCATCTCCGCTGTCAAGGCGACGCGTAGAGATGGAATTTGGATCTCCAGGGGAAGCACGGCTTCACATCCGTATACCAAGGAAAACGGCGTGGCCTTAGTCGGGGTTCGCACAGTTGTGCGGTAAGCCCATAAGCATTCACCCAACTTGTCGTCCCAGTCTCGTTGACTTTTCGAGACGAACTTTTTGAGAAGCTTGCCAATAGTCTTGTTGAAAGCTTCTGCGAGGCCATTGGCGGCAGGGTAGTATGCCGTTGAAGACACACTCTGGATTCTGAACTTAGCGCAGAATCTCTGGAAAGCCTGGCTGATGAACTGGGGTCCATTGTCATGGACAATTCGCCGAGGTACGCCGAAACGGTAAATAACGTGATGTTTCACGAACTTGATCACGTTCGACGACTTGACCTCCTTCAAAGGGATGGCTTCAGCCCATTTGGAGAAGTAATCGGTTATCGCCAGAATGAACCGATGTCCTTTTGATGATGGCGGACTGATAGGACCAACCACATCCATCCCCCACATTTCAAATGGCCATGTAGAGGTCGTAGAGTGGAGGTACCCTGGTGCTTGATGGATAAAATCTCCATGTATTTGGCAAGCATGACATCTTTTGGCATAGGTGACGGCGTCGGCAACCATCTTGGGCCAATAGTAACCCAACCTTTGGAGTCGATATGCCAGTTTTGGGCCAGGTTGATGGGCTCCGCACGTACCGTCGTGAGCCTCTTTCAATACCTCCTGGGCCTCTTTTGGTGAGAGACACCGAAGTAAGATTCCGTCATACGATCGACGATACAATGTTCGCGTGGTCGCATTATAGTAGAATTTAGGGGCTTTCCTTCGAATGGCAGCCGCCTCTTTGGTGTCTTCAGGCAGGATGTCGTATAAGACGTAGTCGATATAGGGGAATCGTCAGTCTTTAAGCTCTGGACCGGTTGATGCTTCAAGTGCTTCTTCGCGGTGACGACTTCCCGTTGACTCCTGATAGTCCTCGAGAGCATTTCTCGGGCAATATAGGTCGTGGCTGTGGACGAATATCTTCTCCATTGCTCCAGCTGGAAGAGCTAAGGAGGCAGCCAGGGATGCGAGTGCATCTGCGTGCGCATTTTGCTTGCGCGGTACATGGTCGATGTAGAAGCTTGTAAACCCCTCGGCCATGCGGATAGTCGCGTTGTAATAGGGTACTAAGTCTTCATGTCTGACTTCGTACTCCCCGCGAACTTTCGCTGACGATGAGTTTAGAGTCACCGTATGCCTCGAGAATTTTAACGCCAATCTCATCGGCGAGCTGCATCCCAATCAATAGAGCATTGTATTCCGCCACATTGTTGGAACAAGGCTCCGTTAGTGAGACAGCTCGGGGTATCACATAATTTTGTGGGGAGACAAGTACTACTCCTACCCCCGCCACTACATGTCCCTTGGGGCTTGTCCTTGATGCACCGTCGAAGAAAAGTTGCCACACTTGACTTTCGAACGATGTCTGAGTCAGGTGGGCTTCGGCAACTTCATCTGGGAGATCCTCGTAGAGTTTGACTGCCCTCGGATCTGGGTGTTCAGCTAGGAAGTCTGCCACCGCTTGTCCCTTAATAGCTTTTTGCGGCAGAAAGTGCATATCATACTGGGACAGCAACATGGCCCATTTTGCCAGCTGGCCATTTAGCGATGAAGGTTTAGTCATAAGTAACCTCAGAGGGTTGACTTTTGATATGACATTTATAGTTTGGCCTACCAGATAGTGTCGCATTTTCTGGATAGCGAACACCAGTGCCAAACATTCCTTCTCGATCGGGTTATACCGATGTTCGGCTCCGATCATTGTTCTACTTAGATAGTAGATTGCTTGCTCACGTCCCTGATCGTCATTCTGAGCTAGTAGAGCTCCCAAAGAATGATCCATCGCTCGGACGTACACCAGAAACGGCTTTTCGGATACTGGAGCTGCAAGGACTGGTGGTTGGGTGAGGTATTGCTTGATTTCCTCGAACGCTCGTTGGCAAGCGTCATCCCAAATGAATGAGACACCCTTCTTCATCAGCTTAGTGAAGGGTTGGCATCTTCCGGAAAGGTTTGAGATGAACCTGCGGATGTACGCCAATCGTCCTTGTAATCCCCTGAGCTCCTTGAGGCTTTTCGGGGTTTGCATCTCCTGGATAGCGCGGATCTTTTCCGGGTCCAAATGGATTCCTGTGGAAGTCACAACAAATCCTAGGAATTTGCCACTGGCTACCCCCAGGAAGGACTTGGTGGGATTCATCTTCAATTGATGAGCCCGCATGATGTCGAAGACCACCCTCGGGTCTGCTACGTGATCGCCTTTAGCGCGGCTTTTTACCACGATGTCATCGACATAACATTCCACCGTTTTGCGTATTTGCTGATGGAAAATGGCATTCATGGCCCTTTGATATGTTGCCCCTGCATTCTTCAGTCCGAAGGGCATGACGGTGTAGCAATACACTCCTAGGGGTGTCCTGAAGGAGGTGTGCTTTTCATCATCAGGATACATTTTGATTTGGTTGTATCCTGAGAATCCGTCCATGAAGGACATTCGTTCGAATCCACAAGTATTGTCAATCATGACATCTGTGATTGGCAATGGGAATTCGTCCTTGGGGCAGGCCTCGTTTAGATCACGGAAGTCGATGCAGATCCTGATCTTCCCGTTCTTCTTGGAAACTGGGACGATGTTGGCTACCCAGTCGGGATGTTGTTCTTCCCGGATGAAGCCAGAATCAATGAGCTTTCTGACTTCTGATTGAATTGCCTCCATTATTTCTGGGCGAAACCGTCGCTGCTGTTGTTTGACAGGTTTTACGTCCGAATTGATGTTGAGGCGGTGCATGGCCACTTGAGGATCGAGTCCTGGCATGTCCTCATAATTCCAGGCGAAGACGTCTATATACTCTTGTACAAGAGATATTAGATCCTTCTTCTCTGAAGGTGACAGGCCGTCACTTATGAAGATGGGCTTAGGGTTAGCCTCATCTCCTAGGTTGATCTGAACCTTGTCTTCTGTGGGTGGCTCACGCTGTTCAAAGCGGATGTCCCAAAGAGCGTTTAAATGTTTGATCCAAGGATCTGTATCAGCTTGGATCATTTCTTCATTTTCATCTTCCAGGTGGCTTGTCGAAACCATGTTCACTGAAAGTTCCTTGAAGATGTTGCCGACACTGACATCTGACTCCCAAGATGATGTGTCTGAAGAGTGATCGTTGCTCGATGATTCTTGAGAACCAGAGGCCGATGGGATTGGAGTTGATACATAGCCCAACCCCCTGCGCGTCCGATGATAATAATCGGGGGCCTTCCCTTTCGGCACAAAGGAGCGAAGTAGCGTTCTTCTTCCTTTGCCGAAGTTCAACCCGGGTCTGTTGGTTAGGTCATACCCCATGCACTTCATCATTTTGAGCGCTTTTGGTTCATAATGACTGAGCTGAGGGGATTCCCCTTCGCTTTCGAGTTTTCGCGGGGCATTGGCTCAGATGAGATTCGCCCAAAGAGAATTGGTTTTTGGCCTTTCCGTCTTGTCGGAACCATGAATATAGATTCCTGCGCATCACCATTATCCTGGTATGTCCCGAAAGATGATTTTACTGGTACATGCAATGATGTCAAAGCATCCATTGCCGACCAGATGTCATCGTCTACGTCGGTAGTAGTATCCGATGGTATTGAATCGGATGCACACGCAGAAAAATACTCAAAGTCTAGATTCTCATTAATATACCAACCGCCTGCATCGTCGGTGGTATTATCAACATCGAGCTTATTAGTGCTCCTTACAAGTGGTTCCAACTTCCGCAGGCACTCTTCTTGCTCGGGCTCAGTGTCAGCCTCATTACCAGAGTCTGGCACCTCCAGTTGCGGGGTTTCATCCACCGGATCCTGATATAGGAGGGAGTCCGTGAAATAATTTTCGACCCCCTTAAACGGATACCTTTCGGCAACCAACGTTTGCACCTTCCCACTCGCGTCAATGTATTTCATGACTTGGTGAAGAGTGGAGGGAACGATGGAGTTGCGGTGAATCCATGGTCGTCCCAGCAGCAGATTGTAGGAAGTGTCAGCATCGATGACGTAGCACGTCACCTCCGACTTGAGGCTCCCAATCTGGCACTTGAGCTTGATTTTCCCCATCGGACGGGTGCCGTTGGCATTGAACCCGTAGATGGTCGTCTGTGTAGGGCTCAGACGGTGGGTAGGGATGCCGAGGTGTTGCATGACTCGGCGGGGCATGATGCTCAATGCGGACCCTGGATCTACCTGAATGCGGTTCACCTCAGATGATCCGATGTAACCTGTGAAGTACAGGGGTCAATCATGCTTCCCTTTCACCTGCATATCATCTGCCGTGAAGGTGATGCAGGGGGCATTCTGGGAAGTGTGGAGGCAATCCTCTACATCTTCCTCCTTCGGCACCTGGGTCATGAAGACCTCAGCATTTGCCAGAGCTTCTTGCAGAGCTTCCCTGGTCGACTTTGATAGTCTAAGAAGTTCATACAAGGTAATGCGTGCCGGAATGTTCGCCAGCTGAGCCAGGACATCAAAGCGGTAAGGTGCCGAAGACCCTTCCGCGATGCCTCTTTGAAGGGCTCGAGAGAATCGAGTCTCCTTCTGCTTCTCCACAGGTGGCTTCGTGGAGGGCCTAGTTGGCTCTGCAGCCGGTTGTGGAGGGTTTGCCGCCACTTCGCCGTACTGCTTCAAGTAGGGTTGTCCCGAACGAGTTCCCGTCATCGGTTGATTGGGTTCTGCGGCCAAGACTATTGTTTCCTCTTCTGAATCAGTCAGTGAGGGAACATCATCCTCTGCTTCTCGGGAGGAGGCACATACCACATGGCAGGACGAAGCTTTTGCCTTGCCTTTGGACTTCCTGTTGGTTACAGTAGTCCACTGCTGGTTGTCCACTAGGTCGGGGTGGACCCACATGATTTCCCCTGAGACGTAGGGACGGGTACCAAGCCCTTCTCCTGCTGCTGGTGAGGGTCTGTGTTGACCACTCTTAATTCTCCCCTTGGAATAGGAGTTACCCCCACAGGCGTTGGAGGTTGTCTCCCGAACTGGAGAACCGACGTCACATTAGCCGTGACCTTCTTCTGCTCTGGTCGGAGCTTTAGCACCTCCGCGTCAATCAAAGCCTGAAGGATGTCTTTGAAGACGTAGCAGCTTTTGGTAGGATGTCCCAACATCCTGTGGTACATGCAGTAGTTGGGATTGTCGGTCTTGCCGACTTCCTCCGGGCGCCTAATTTCAGGGAGCTTCAGTCGATTGCTCTTGTTGAGTAGCTTGAAGAGCGAATTGACTGTTCCTCCTTAAAGGAATACTGCTTGTTGGGGCGTGGCTGGCTTGAAGAGCCACTTGCCCTGCCTGTTGAGGTTTGGCGGGGGATTTGGTCTCCGTCGCCAAGTTATCCTTCCGCTTTGTTTGGAGGGATGTGTCTGGTGCCGGTGCACGCCTTGTCGACCTTTCCGGCCGCGGCTTGCCTTCCTCCGCTCGGACGCGGGCGACAATCTCCTCAGCCTGTTCACCTTGTTGGACTAATTGTTTCCAGGTGCGGCTTTCAGCAACTCCTATTTGAGCAAGGAGTGAGGTTTGGAGGTGTGTGGCGGCATGTTTCCACCAGGGTGGCCTGGGTCATACCGCTTGGACACCGGAGTGCCACGTTCCTAAATCTTTCCACGAAAGATTTGACGGACTCCCCTCTCCGCTGTTTGGTAGCTAAAAGGGTGGGCATCGTGACTTCGAAGTCATCTTCGAAGAAGCGTGTTAAGAACAGCTTCTCCAAGTCGCCCCAGTTCTTGATAGAACCTTCCGGGAGTTTCATGAACCACTCAAAGGCCAACCCTTTCAGAGTGCCGATGAATAGTCGCGCCAGGATGGCGTCATTATCTACTACATTCCCGGTTTGGGATTTGAAGTAGTAGATGTGCTGATTAGGGGACCCCTTCCATCGAAGGCTTGGAGGGTTGGAGCCTTGAACTTAGGAGGGTACGGGACTAGATCCCACTCAGCTGGATAGGGCCGGACCACTCCAACTTCTTGGAGGTCTTTGCGACTGGCAAGGGCATTGAGGCGTTGCTCCAGTTGACTCATTCTTTTAGTATGAGCCTTTTCTGGGTCATGCGACGAAGATTTGGACGAATTTGAAGTAGATCGTCGCGCCTCCTCAGAAGGTTCGGAAGATGAGCTTCCTCCCTTTCTCCCTTTGCCCTTTGAACTCCTAGGAGGAGATTTCCTCCTGTCTTCCAGCAGTTGTGCAATCGCCTGCTTGAGGGAGTCAATCGACGCCTGCTGGGAAATAATCATGTCCATTTGTGCTTTCTGGACCTGCTCTATACGTCTTGCCGTCTCCTCAGGAGTGCCTGTCATGTAGGCAGAGGTCTCCTTCTCGACGGAAGAGTTCGAAGCCCCTGATTCCACTACGGCGGAGTGGGAATCATTCGCTCTAATGCCGTGGGCTAAGGCATTATAGTCAATTGGGGGAATGGCCCCCGTCCGGGTGCGAGTGTGTCGATACACCCCTTCCGGTTCAGAGTCAGACTCGGACTCGTCTGAGCTGACTGCAAGTTGTTTCCCCTTGCTCCTGCTTGTCATGTTCGCAGTAAGCTCGGGTATTCAATGTCAGAGAAGACTCTCCTTCTATGGGAGCGCCTTCTTTTGGCTGACGGGGGAATCGAGGTCAGTTGTCCAGCCAAGGACTGCTGGTGCACACTCGACCCGCAACGGCACTCCGCAAGCATGGAGATAAGCCGTTGGCAGCAGCAAGATGAAGTGACCTGGTGGGCACTTCTTTTCTTTGTCAGATAATCCCTCAAATCCATGGAAGAGGGATCAAAGAGACTAGCCTCACAACGTCGAAGACGGGAGGCATCCATGTGCTGTGCAGAATGGACACAGACTTCAGGGACGCGGTTTCCGCGTCGTGACTGTAGAACGCGCGTCTGGCGTCTCTGTTGAGATGAGACGCGAGTATCGCGTTGCTGCCTGGTGCGTCCGGGCTGAGCCGCGTGAGAGAGAGTGGGCTGCAGGGCGCCTCGTCTCTGGGTGCGTGCTTCCTGCGTTTGACGAGACGCAGAAGCTTCATTCTGGCGTTTGGTAAGTTGGTCTTCAGAGGACTCAACTTGAGGAGTTGCGCGCTTGGGCCGCCAAACGCGGATTTCACGTACTGGACGTGACGCGGGCAAGGCGCGAGACTGTACGTTGCGTCCAGCTTCAGTTGGACAACCAACGGTTCCAACTTGCAGTTGACGCGCACGTCTCCTCTGTCGACGCTCAGCATTCCGGTTGCGTCGAGGAGGTGGAGAGAAACCAACAACATCCTGATGTTGAACATCAGGGAGTTTCACCACGCGGGTCTCCTGAGAGACGCTGACGCGGGTTTTCTGTGCGCCGGAGTTGGTCGCAACAGCAACTGTGCTTGGGATCACGCGGGCCTGCTGAGAGGCGTGGACGCGTGAACTTTGCTGGGCACAGTGGGCAGCAGAGGAGCTCGAGAAAGCCACCGATCGGGCTTCGAGGCCATTCCCTGTCGAGACCCGGCGGCAGACGCGGGTCTTTGGGCTCTTGGAGCCAGAAGAGAGGAACTCTTCGTACTTCGCCTGGTCGAACTCGACAACGAGCGATTCGACCATCTTTCCCTCGTGGTGGACGTCATCTTGCGCCACAACATGTTCGTCGGTAACAAACGTTTTCCCCAGCGGAGTCGCCATCTCTTGTTTGACGCGGAAAAGGGGCACCGGAGTAAAATTTCCTTGAATCAGATGAAAAATTACAGCCGGCTTAATCTTCCGGTTACAAGGGAGGGAGAATATTGAATCTTGAATTCCCCCTTTGT
Organism: Agave tequilana; assembly: GCA_038442645.1. Taxonomy (NCBI): domain Eukaryota; kingdom Viridiplantae; phylum Streptophyta; class Magnoliopsida; order Asparagales; family Asparagaceae; genus Agave; species Agave tequilana. The sequence continues at coordinate 23,451 of JAVJIF010014783.1, forward strand.
TTAGTGCTGGGTTCTTCGTGTGGCGGTGGAGAGTGAATCTTGTTCTCCGTTGACCAGATGACCGTTCTGGACCGTCGAGAGATCTTCTCCTTGGCAGGTAGAGGGAGTAACTCAGCTCCGTCTACCAAAACTCTAGAAGAGGAGGTAGGCGAAGAGCGGCTAGTACTCAGTAAGCTCGCTGAAGAGTCTTTTCTCTCTCTCTGTTGATGATCTCCTTTTTTTCCTTCTCCAATCTCCTCTTGCCTGATAATTGTCGTCCTCGTCTTCAATAGTGACGGGACTATTTATAGGGTTTTTAGGGGGTGATCGTGCCCCCTAAAAGTGCTCCACGATGAGGGCCAACTTCCCCGCTACATGGGCGGTGGATGGCGCCATAATCGGGGTGGTTACAACCAAGGTGGGGGCACCTTGTTGCTGAGACGCGGGCGTTGAGCCAACGCGCCTTGATGCTGAGACGCGGGCATTGAGCCAACGCGCCTTGATGCGGAGACGCGGGCGTTGAGCCAACGTGCCTTGATGCGGAGACGCGGGCGTTGAGTGATTGATGCTAAACCTGCACACAAAATACGAAATTTCAGATTTAAGAATAAAAATGTGCAAGTGCTCAATTCTTACCGCTATAGCAAGTGGCTATGCGGGTCGTGATCCACAAGGAGGGTTTGCGATGGAAGCGTTTACGTTTTTGTATTGAAATCTTTATAAAAACCAAACGAGAGTTCTTCTTTGTTTTTAAGTTAAGAAAATGGAAATTATGTTAAAGTTAGAAGAAAATGAGAGATGAAGAAGGTGAAAAATCAGAAAACGATGAAAAGCGACTAAGTACAATGAAGTGGAGATGATAGAGTTGGAAGATGTAGTGATTTAATTTACACAAATGAAAAAGAAAAGAAAACAAATATTTACCTTCTTTTCACCAAAAGCTTACCTTGAATTCTTAGCTTCAATGTTACCTTGAATTGGAGGCAGTTAGCGCATAGCCCATAAGAGTCGAGTGTTGGTCTCTTCCACATTACATCATCAAGATACGCAAGCATGAAATGATACAGAGAGACTCACAATTCCATCATCATAAGCTATCGGTGGCACTCGCAAAGGCAAGGCTCTTTCGATGCTTTTAGACTCACTTGGAAGACAGTTGTACCAAAAGAAAGGTAAAATAGAAAAGAAGAAGAGAACTAAAAAGAACATACAAGGAAATAGCATTGATTTGATTTCATAACAATCGAAGAAAAGAAATAAAACCTTACACCAATTGTCACTTTTAGCTCAAGCTTCAGTCTTGTTCTTCGATGAAAGTTGATCTCCTCAGAATTACATAAATGAAAACTAAATTACATGAAAAAGAAAAGGAAAAACCTAAACTAAGAAATGAAAAACTAGGCTAAATCCTAATCTGCCTTCCTTCTCCCTGCTCAGCTAAAACCAGTATTTATAGGCAAAAAACCTAAAGGAGAAGATCCCAGGAAGATTGGGGGAATCTCCTGGTCTGATGTATTTCCTGTATCTTCTTCTGATTTTCTTGTTTTTTTCTTCAAAAGTTGACAAAACAGCCTTTGATTGTGCTTGATTCAGGGAGGATTCTTCTCAACCTTCCTTATATGCCAAGATTTTGCCTTGATTTAGGGAGGATTCTTCTCAACCTTCCTTATATACCAAGATTTTGCCCACAGGGAGGATTCTTCTCAACCTTCCTTATATGCCAAGATTTTGCCCTGATTTCTTCATCTTGATTCAAGGAGGATTCTTCTAAACCTTCCTTATATGCCAAGATTTTGCCCTGATTTCTTCATTTCAAATTTATTCTGAATTAATCAGAATTTGGTGGGCTTTTGGGCTTGTTTCTCTTCATCTCCTTAAGGAATGGGCCTGCAAATAAATTAAACATTTAATTAGGACAAAGCAGATTTTATTCTATAATAAGTATGGAAATATGATAATAAATGTGCAACATTAGTAACCAATCACACCCCCATACCTATCTTTTGCTCGTCCTCGAGCAAAACAACTAAACTATACTAAGGATTATTAGACCACTTTCGCAGGTCACGCGATTGCACTGAGCATGTGCAACAAGCCGTTAAACCTCTAGGTTTCCCTAGAGGACGAGTTTTGTCTCGTGAGGGTTTTCAGTGGATTACACCCACAAAATCCATAAAGAAAGAGAAACAAAGAGTTAGTATTTTCGAAAAGCATTTTGAAAGAGAAAAATATTTGAAATATAATTGTAAGATTTAAGCAATCTATAAGTTATAGGAAAACTGAATTTTTCATTCCTAAACTTAGTCTCTATTCAAAAATTTGTTATTAATCAAAGTAAGGAGTTAAATTGTACTTCTCATCTAGTCTATTACTTTACCCTAAGTCATATGCACCTTGTGACTGTGAAAATTTTGACTAAGGGTTCTTAACTCTAACTCTTATGCCTTATTTATATATATATATATAATTTTTTTTTGGGTGGTATTATTCCTTAGTTTAGGCTTTCTAATCTGCCCATGTAACGAGCCTTTAATCGATGACTCCCAAACCAGACGGCCTTAGGGCACCGGGTGAGAAGACACCCTCGGACTTAAGGACTCAAGCAAACAAGGCCACAAAAACTAAGGATTTTATTATATGGACCTCTTTAGGCGTGAACACTTATGCTTTATTAGGCACAAATACCCAGCTTAATCAGAGGATTTTATATATATATATTTTTCAAACTTATCTAATCATCTTTCGCATAAATACTAAGGCTTTCTTAGGCCAAAACACCTAGCTAATCAATAATTAGATTGTTTATCTTTTTTTTTTTATAAGGCATAAGAATCTTTGTTTTTGAACCCTAAGTGTGTAAGTGTATGAAGGGTGCATATTTCATCAAGGTAAAGATCAAGACTAAATTACTTTGACAAATTTTCTTCCTAACCCTAAAAATCAAACAAATAATCTTATTTTGACCAAGTATAAGAAATCCTAATTTAGATTTTCCTATTCCTTAAAATTAACTTAATTTCTTACAAAAAATATGTCAAAATATTGTTTCTATTTTCAAAAAGTTTTTAAAAGTAAAGAAAATGTTAATTTTTTTATTTTTTATTTTTAAAAAAAAGAAAGTTATGTTATACCCTCCCCCACACCTATCTCATGCATTGTCCTCAATGTATGAATTAATGCATAGATGCATGAAAAAGAAGAAAGGGAAGGAAAAGGTTACCTTAAGGTGGTGGTTCCGGTGGCGGTCTGATTGGTCCACGAAACGCGGCCCAATCAACTTTTCTGGGTCTCGGAGGAACCCACCAGAAATATCTTTAATATAACCCATTAAAAAGATAAATCCATGAAGGATCTTTATTAAATATTTAACCCCATCTAATTTCCATATTCCATAACTAATTTCGGAGTCAAATTTGTCAACCACCTCGTCCCAGAATGGAGTATGAAATGATAGAACAGTTGACTTGGACTCAGGAAGGATAGGAACTAATACCGACTCAGGAAGGTGACTTAAGTCAAGTAAAGGTTCCGGAGTCGAAATAGGTTCAAAAATTGGGTCCAAGTCAAGAAGTTGAAACTCAAGTCCACATGTATTTTCCAACAATGGAATGTGACCTAATATGGGTGATTCTAGTTCAGGGATGAGAGGTGATGGAATCAAAACCGACTCTAGAATATTATTCAAGTTTGGTATAGAACAGGAGTCAATATTGATTCAGAAAGTTGAACTGGATCACAAATTTGAGAATCTAGGTCACATATCTCATTGAGTTCAATATCATAAAAATGAGAACTTGACAATTGTCAATAGAATCTTCAAAAGTGTATAATTGGTCAAGTTCAATATGATCCTCAAAGATGGGTGATTCAATTTCATTATGAATTGGTACAGGATCCAATGTTGACTCCGGGAAAAGATCGAAATCAGGTGAAGATACCGGAGTCATAATCAAATCGGGAAGTAAAATAGAATCACTAAGTTGGGGTTCAGGATCATATTCATTTTCAAGTTCTATTTCAGGAAAAGGATAACTTGCTAAACTGTCAATATCTTTTCAAAATTTGGAGTTTGGGCAAGTTCAAATGGTTGTTCTGAAATGGAATCTTGATTTCCAAAACTACATGATTCTTCGGCTCTAACAGAATAGTTAGTGACATCAGGACGGTGGGAACGTAGAGATTCGACCATCATATCTATGTCACGGTTACGAGTGTTTTGAGCCTGAGTCATGGCTTCAAGCATCTTTTCATAGTTGATAGGTTCATTGTTTTGATGAAAAGATGAAGAATTGTCTTGGAAGTGGTAGTGAAATTGTGAGTCCATCAGATTTTGGGATTTATGTTTGGACTCACGCATACTCATTTCCATAATTGATGGTTTCCTATTTTGGACGGGTGGAACTGAGTATGAATCTTGAACATAATATGGACTGGGTGGAGAAGGAGGACAATTTGGTTGAAAATCTGACTCGGGGTAGGTGAATCCCCACTGACTCCGTGAAGAGTTGAAATCGTTATGGAAATTATAGTCATACGATGGGGGACATGGGTTATATTGATTTGCTGAGACGCGGGTGTTGAGCCAACGCGCCTTGATCTTGAATCTCTGCGTTTTGGTGGCTTGTCTTTGTGATTTTAGACAGCCTACAGTTGCTGATCAGAGATGCACAGCGAAAGCGTGGATTATCGGCAGGACCGTCTGGGGCCTATCCTTCCAAGCCCTCTGCTTGGCTCTCGAGTTTCTCTTTGTGACTCGTGAGCGCCTTTTGTACAGTTCATAATTGTATATCTCTTTGTATTCTCGCATTTACGCCTATCGGTAATGTAATATTCTTGTAATATTATGTCACATCCTGTGATGACTTTGTAATTGTACTCATATGTTGAAATGTATAATGCACCACATGCTTCCGAACTCTGATTCTTGCATGTACTGATGCTTTGCGTATATATGTGAGGATATTTTTAACCTACGTACATACATCGCAGTAATGTCTCCGTACCCGCAGGATCAGGACGTTACACTAATCCTAACCCTAATAGGAGAGGCGGGTTTCCTAACCCTAATAGGAGGATCAGGTTTTCTAATTCTATCCGAGACCAAGGAAGAGGATATTCAAATCTTAGATTCTTAATGAGTTTTCTAATTCTATTCCTTCTTTTGACGGGAGTCAAGATGTTGAGTCAATCTTGCTTGGATCGAGGAAGTTGATAAGTTGTCTGACATGGAGCATATTCTCATGGAAGATCATGTCAAGTTTGTGGCTCATAAACTTAAAGGAAGAACAGCAGCAAAGTGGGATCGATTCAAAATATGTGTATGTACTAAGGCAAGCCACCTATAAGAACGTGGAGGCAGATAAAAAGACTCTTACAAGCCCGTAGTTTTGCTTTGGAGGAAGAAGAGATGGAGAATCAATCCCGACTGTTCACGAGATATTATTGGTCGAACGAGACAGCGGGCCACATCAGCAATCACCAGTTAAAAAATAGTCAACCAAGAGAGATTCATCAGACCTTCAAGCAGCTACTAGCCAAGCACAATCTCTATGAAGTCATGAAGCATATGCCACATATTCCTAGTTCAAAGGAAGAGAAGTCACAACTCGTACCTATATGCAATCAAGGCGAGTTCTTCGTAGAGCAAAAAGAAATAAAGCAAGGCATTGATTTAGAAGAAGTTTTCACAACTGCTAAAATTCTCGAGGAGATCGACAAATCACAGAAGTGCAAAACAATTGGGATCAACAAGCTTGAAGTATTACCATCCAAGAAGATAATCATCATCATAGTACGATTATTCTTCATGATTTCGAAGATCCTTTCTATCAGAAGGAGAGTGCTAGAGATGAAAACTTTAATTTCTTCAAGTTCATATTGTAAGAACCTAGGGCACCATTCCAAAAGACTAGCCTTGCCCAAATTCTTAGATACCCAAGATCATCCCCGCCAATGTGGGACTATTTGTTTGCACAAATCTTAACAATCCCCTATCAAACAAAGAGTCCAGACCTGCATCTTTATCGCTGTTCTGCGCTGCATTGTGCCTTTCCACTTGCACTTGCACTTGCGCCCTTTTCGCTGCACTGCACTGTACTGTACCTTTCACTGCACCTGTGCCTGTGCTGCACTATACTTTTCACTGCACCTATGCCTGCACCTACGCCTGCGCATGCGCCCGGGACTACGCCTGTTCACGAGATATTATTGGTCGAACGAGACAGCGGGCCACATCAGCAATCACCAGTTAAAAAATAGTCAACCAAGAGAGATTCATCAGACCTTCAAGCGGCTACTAGCCAAGCACAATCTCTATGAAGTCATGAAGCATATGCCACATATTCCTAGTTCAAAGGAAGAGAAGTCACAACTTGTACCCATATGCAATCAAGGCGAGTTCTTCGTAGAGCAAAAGAAATAAAGCAAGGCATTGATTTAGAAGAAGTTTCCACAACTGCTAAAATTCTCGAGGAGATCGACAAATCACAGAAGTGCAAAACAATTGGGATCAACAAGCTTGAAGTATTACCATCCAAGGAAGGTAATCATCATCATAGTACGATTATTCTTCATGATTTCGAAGATCCTTTCTATCAGAAGGAGAGTGCTAGAGATGAAAACTTTAATTTCTTCAAGTTCATATTGTAAGAACCTAGGGCACCATTCCAAAAGACTAGCCTTGCCCAAATTCTTAGATACCCAAGATCATCCCCGCCAATGTGGGACTATTTGTTTGCACAAATCTTAACAATCCCCTATCAAACAAAGAGTCCAGACCTGCATCTTTATCGCTGTGCTGCGCTGCATTGTGCCTTTCCACTTGCACTTGCACTTGCGCCCTTTTCGCTGCACTGCACTATACTGTACCTTTCACTGCACCTGTGCCTGTGCTGCACTATTGATGTAAAATCACTGGATCGCAATCACCTTCAAATCGAACCAAGATTTAAATTGAGAAAAAAAAAGATAAAATTTGGGTTTCCACCCCTTACGCGGGTTTCTCACCCTAAACTCGAGAGCAAAAGAGACTCAAGAATTTAACACAAATTTGAGGAAAAGTTTTAATCATTCATTCAATAATTAATTACAATAGTCTAGGGGCCTTATATAGGCCTTACAAGAGAGGAGTACTGGGAAATAACCGATGTGGTACTAAACGTCCACAAAAGATAAAAAAAATAAAAGGAAAACAAATAAAGGTAAAAACATCTGCTATCAATAAAGTCTGAAACAAGTCCCATCTAAAGCCATAGAAGACCAGCGCGTCGCCTCCTGAAGTATACTCGATCGAACCTGCTCCTGGGCGGTGGCATGATGTCCTCATCAATTCCCCCGGGTGGAAGGAACTCGACCCTGTCGAGTGTGAGGGACAGAACTGCTGTCTGCTGTGATAGTGCTCCAGTCGATCAGGATCAAGATGCTGGAGGTCTTCCTCAGTAATCCAAGAATTTTCTGAATCAGGTTTTCCCGTCCACTTAATGAGATAGCGTCTCGTCCCTCCATCTCCAGTAGAGATAATCTGATCATCCAAGATAGAATCTATATGTTCTGTTGCATAGGACATTTTAGGGGGAAGTGGAGGTAGTGGGGGGCTCTCCGAAAGAAGGTCTTGGCTTGGCTCATCCACAAATGGATCAGAAGGGGTATCAAAAGTACCACGATATGGAACCAAATCCTCAACATTAAAGGTGCAACTGATGCCAAAGTCAGGTGGGAGATCCACCACATAAGCATTTGAATTGATTTTCTTGAGAATCTTGAATGGCCCTGCACTTCGCGCGTGTAATTTCTTCACGGTTCCTGGTGGAAACCGTTCGGGTCGCATGCGGACCATCACATAATCTCCGACATTAAAAGACCTTAATCGGCGATGTAGATCTGCAGAAGCTTTATAATCAGTATTATTTTTCATTATCTTGTCTCTGACTTCCTCATGTAATGCATGAATATGGGATGCAAATGCTGATGCGGAGTCTGATACCCTAGAATGATGATGAGCCATGGGAATTAAATCAATGGGTTGCCTGGGCTTAAAACCGTTTACGATTTCAAAAGGACTGAGACCCGTAGTCCTATTGACAGATCCGTTATATGCAAATTCAGCCATGGGCAAAATGAGATCCCAAGTTTTTAAATTTTCTCCAACTAGACACCTGAGGAGATTTCCTAGCGATCTGTTTACCACCTCGGTTTGACCATCCGTCTGTGGGTGAAAGGCGGTTGAGAATTTCAGTTTGGTGCCCATCTTATGCCAAAGTGTTTTCCAGAAATAGCTAACAACTTAACATCCCTATCAGACACCATGGTTTTAGGTATCCCGTGCAACTTTACGATATGATCAAAGAATAAGACAGCAACTCGAGACGCATCTGAGGTCTTGGAACACGGGATGAAGTGAGCCATTTTAGAGAATCGGTCAACTACCACTAGGATAGAATCATGCTTCTTTTGAGTTTTAGGCAGTCCTAGTATGAAGTCTAGGCTCACGTCTTGCCAGGGGCAATTAGGTACAGGAAGAGGAGTGTAAGGTCCGGCAATCTGCTTTTGTTGCTTGGCCAATTGACACGTGCGACATTGGCTAACTATTTTAGAAACATCTCTTTTCAGACTCGGCCAGTAGAATCGGTGTTCAACGGCCTCAATTGTCTTGTTCTGACCGAAATGTCCCGCCAGACCTCCAGCATGTAGTTCCCAAGAGAGAAAATCCCTGAGGAACGTGCGGGGAATACACAACTTACGGAATCGGAAGAGATAACCGTCTTGAAGGAGAAAACGTACATCTCACGAACAGGGCCGTCTCGTAACGTGACATAAATGTTCCCAAAATCGGGGCATGATTCATACTCCTCCTTTAATTTCTCAAATCCAACCACTTCTGTGCTCATTGCCACCAAGATCGTGACACGTCGACTCAGCGCATCAGCGACCTTATTCTCGATGCCTGCTTTATGTTTGAGGACAAAAGTGTAATCCTGCAAGAACTCCACCCATTTGCTATGCCTCGCGTTTAATCTCTTCTGGGAGTTGAGATACCTTAACGCTTCGTGATCTGAGTACAGCACGAATTCCTGTGGCAACAGATAATGTCTCCAGTAGCGCAACGCCTGTACAACCGCATAGAATTCTTTATCATAAGTGGAGTAGCGTTGACGGGCATCATTTAATTTTCGCTGAAATAAGCAACCGGGTGGTTTTCCTGACTCAGTACACCACCTATTGCTAGTCCCGATGCGTCACAAGTTACTTCAAAAGCTTTTGAAAAATCAGGGAGACGCATTACAGGAGCTTCCGTCATCATCTTCTTATTTCAGCGAAAGCTTTGGAGGCAGCAGGTGTCCACTGGAACACCTCACTCTTTAAACAGTCGGTGATCGGTGCCATGATAGCACTAAAATTCTTAATGAACCGACGGTAGAAAGTGGCTAACCCGTGAAAGCTTCTGACTTCCCTAATCGTCCGGGGTTGTGGCACTCGGTTATTGCCTTCACTTTCTCAGGGTCTGCGGAAACTCCCTCGGAGGAAACCACAAATCCTAGGAAGATAACCCTGTCTATACAAAAAGCACACTTTTTGGGATTTGCATAAAATTTCTCAGCATGGAGTGTGCGGAGGACTTGCCTCAGATGTCCCACATGTTGCTCCTGGGTTTGGCTGTAGATCAGTATGACATCAAAATAGACCACCACGAACTTACCGATAAACGGCCGAAACAATTGGGTCATTACCCTCATGAAGGTGCTTGGAGCATTGGACAGTCCAAATGGCATGACCAACCATTCATATAACCCGTCTTTAGTCTTAAATGCGGTTTTCCATTCATCCCCGGGTCGGATTCTAATTTGATGGTATCCACTCTTAAGATCAATTTTGGAGAAGATTGTGGCACCTGACATCAGATCCAGCATATCATCAAGACGGGGAATGGAAAAAACGGTACTTGACGGTAATTTTATTGATTGCACGACTATCCACACACATACGCCATGTACCATCCTTCTTTGGCGCCAAAAGTGCGGGAACCGACATGGACTCAAGCTCTCTCTGATGAACCCCTTGTCAAGTAGCTCTTCTACTTGCCGTTGCAATTCCGCATGTTCAGTTGGGTTCATTCTATAGTGGGGCAAATTTGGTAAAGTTGCTCCTGGGACTAAGTCAATAGCATGTTGAATGTCTCGCATAGGGGGCAACTCACCTGGAAGATCTTGTGGGAGGGTTTCGGAAAACTCCTCCAAAATTGGCTTGATGTGCTCAGGAATCTGCTCCTCGATATCCCGGCTAGCCTCTCGAGCCACGAGAGCATAACAAGTAGAACCATCCTGCAAGCTCTTTTCAAGTTGATCGTGACTAATCAAATTCATTTCCATCTTACCTTTGCCCTTATCAACCCTTTTTTTTTGGATTTATAACGTCCACTTTATCTTTCCCTTTATCAGCCTCTTTCTCTCGGGTTGGCGGCTTCGGTTGATTTGGCATAATCTTCACCTTTTTCCCATTATGGACGAACGAACACTGATTGGTACGTCCATGTATGGTCACATCTAGGTCAAATAACCATGGTCGACCTAAAATGATATGACCTACATTCATGGGTAGTATGTCACACCACACATTTTCTGTGTATGTGGCAAACTGGATGGGAATTTGACATCTTTCTTGAACATCGATAGATGTAGCATCGATCCATGTAACCTTGTAGGGGTTTGGATGCTTCACCGGTGTCATCCCCAAGGTGGTAATTAACTTTGATGCCACAGCGTTGATGCAGCTGCCACTATCCACTATTACCTTGCAGTTCTTATTGCCAATTTTTGTGCAAGTTTGGAATATGGCAGTCCTTCTCCAGTCGTTGAGTGGTTCAGGCTGGGTTAAAGTACATCTAACCACTCCTAATTGGGTGCGAGCTACGCCAGGAGGTAGGCTCGTATTTTCCACAGTTCTGATGCACCCATTGAATTCATACTCTTCGACCGAGGCATCTGAGTCATCGTCTTGTTGGTGCACCACTTCTTCTCCATCATCCTCTCCTTCTATATCTTCTATAGGAACTTCGACAAAGAGGGTTTTGGTTTGACTCGGGCACTGACTGGCAAGGTGACCATACCCTTGACACCTGTAGCATTGGGTTCTAGGGTTGACTTTTCCTGGTTCACTTACCGTTCTCTTCTCGGATGCAAAGGGCTTTGCACCAGAAGGACCTGCTGGTTTGACGCTAGAGGAACTGGAGGCAGGTTTACTTGGGGTAGGAAGTGTTCGGGTATCATGAATGCTAGGGTCCATCGATGCTGAAGTTTCGCCTATAGAAAAAGTTCTACCACTTCTAGTAGGCATGCAAGATTTTCACTGATCCTAAATGCAAGCTGTCCTTAGGATATGTATGTTATGCAGGAGGAGTCAGAGATTAGAATGGTGAAAGATAATACCAATTTTAAGCTAATGAGACTAACACGTGATTAAGAAATTGTAATGTGGAGACAGTGATAAAACACGTGCTGATACAGTTAATTTCAAGATTAATCAAGTAACCACAAATTCAAATTAATTTAGTTGCACAATTAATATTAGGTCGGTTACCACTCAAGATCAGAATCACACAACTCGCTTATATAGTGGGCAACAGTCAATAAATTCTATCATGCGACAGATCGGAAGGACTAGCTATTTAAATTAAATGGCAGGAAACTGACAGAATATTCAAAGTTACCTGGGAAGGCGACCGTAAATCAAACCTGGAATGATGCTGCTGTAGGCGCGTAGTACTGGTCGTCACGAATCCACTGCCTCGAAAACGGATTAATTCGGGCTTGAAACGAGTCCCGAACGACCTCCGGAAGATAGGCTGCGATTCTGGACTGAACTGAACCAGACTTGATCTGGTTTGAATTCTGGTTGAACCAGAGCCGGTTCAATACGGGCTTGATCTGATCGGCTTGAACCGGACTTGGGTCGGTTTGACCCAACTGAGATTTGGGCTCGCCCCTTCTTTTAAGGCCCGGGCTGGTGTGATGAACTCTCACCCGACAGCCCAGTAGCCCACTTCTTCAGTCGCTCTCGCGACTAGGGCAGGGGACGGGCGGCGAAAAGTTGTCGGCGGCGAGGCGTTGTCGGCGGCACACCAGGACGGCGACGATAGCCGAAGTCAGCGACGAGAATTGCAACTGCTGGAAGGAGGAGGAGGTCGGGTGGCGATCTGAGCTTGATCTCCTCTTTTTCTTCTCTATTCGCTCCGGCTAGGGCAAGAAAGAAGAGGGGGACGGCGATGGAGATCTCCGGCGACAACGGTTTCGTGGAACGGAGATAAGGATGAAGGCGGAGATGTTAAAGATCTCCGGTGGCGTCGACTTCAATGGTGGAAGACAACGGCGACGGCGTCAGCTTCGTTGAAGAGGTTGATCGGCCGGCGCGGAGGCGGGTCTGTTCTCTGATGGATCTGCTACCAAGGTCTCGGTGGTTGTCGACGAGTGCTGGTGTCGGCGACTGGCGGCTAGGGCACAGGCGTCGACTGGAGAGGAGCTCGCCGACGTCGGAGATGGTTGAAGACAGCGGTGATGGCGACGAGATCCTGAGATGGTGGCGGAACTGATCTGGGGAAGATCTAGCGTCGTCGGCAGAGATCTGGGTGATCGAAACCCTAGGATTTGATGACTGATCGGGTGTGCAGGGAATTTTGGGAAGATGAACAGTGTTGGGTGGAAATTTTCAGGGATTTTTTTTTCGAGGGAATTCTCACTGTATATATATATATTTTTTTTTTTTTTTTTTTGAAACAGTGTAATCCTTTTTTTTTTTTTTGAATGAATCTGGAATATAGATCTAGGGTTTTTGGAATATAGATCTAGGGTTTTGGAAACTGAAAAATTTAGAAAAAGAAAATTTGAAGGGGATTGAAAACCGGTGCTCTGATACCAAAATGATGTAAAATCACTGGATCGCAATCACCTTCAAATCGAACCAAGATTTAAATTGAGAAAAAAAAGATAAAATTTGGGTTTCCACCCCTTACGCGGGTTTCTCACCCTAAACTCGAGAGCAAAAGAGACTCAAGAATTTAACACAAATTTGAGGAAAAATTTTAATCATTCATTCAATAATTAATTACAATAGTCTAAGGGCCTTATATAGGCCTTACAAGAGAGGAGTACTGGGAAATAACCGATGTGGTACTAAACGTCCACAAAAGATAAAAAAAATAAAAGGAAAACAAATAAAGGTAAAAACATCTGCTATCAATAAAGTCTGAAACAAGTCCCATCTAAAGCCATAGAAGACCAGCGCGTCGCCTCCTGAAGTATACTCGATCGAACCTGCTCCTGGGCGGTGGCATGATGTCCTCATTAACTATACTTTTCACTGCACCTATGCCTGCACCTACGCCTGCGCATGCGCCCGGGACTACGCCATCCACTCTTCGGGGGTCTTCCACGCATGACTAAGTTTGAGGCATGGCTCTGATACCATTTGTAAGGACTTAGAGTACCATCCCAAAAGACTAGCTTTCTAAGTGGAGTAGCTCAAATCCTTATACACCCAAGTTCATCCCTTGTCTAGCCAATGTGGGACTATTTGTTTACACAAATCTTAACACATATCAACACGTGGGCGCAACGTGTTCTCCAAGGTATGCCAAATTCCATCTCCAATCGTACTTTGAAAGATCTTCGTGGAAGTAAATCAATGAATTATGGGAGCATAATGTATGTGTATGGCGGGATGATGGAGGAGCACCAACTAATTGGCATTGAATATTCGATGACGCAACACTACATGGAGTTTTATGAAGATCATTGAGATAAATCAAGATATTTGGATCATACTTTTCCTCAAGCAGAGTTTGATAAATACAATAAAAAGTATGAGGCAAACCTTGACAAGAAGAGGCGAGAGAAACCTTCGATGAGAAGGATATGATGATTGTATATTTGAGGAGAGAATCCCAACTTAAGAGTCCCTACCAAGCAGCTATAACCTGATAGGAACTCGAGGATGAGTTCTTTTGAAGGGGGAGGAACTGATACAGGAAGAGAAGACAAACAGCAGGCCAAAAAGACTTGACCAGTCAACAGCCCTTCTTTGAACTGTCGATAGGCTTTTCTCGAGAATTGAGAATTTACAGTTCTGTCGACAGCCTATTGCGTATCAAGTGTGTCTGAGTTTGTTTAGGATTCTGTTTTGGGTCCAAAACAAATTCTGATTTGATTTTTCTTTCTTTATTTTGAATTGTAAATTTAGATTATCTAGATATATTAGGACTCTTTTAATTCTTTTGTTTTCTTTATAAATAGGTTACAGTTTCTAAGTAGGAGTAGTATTCTCTGTAAGCCTATATAAAGGCCCTTGTATTATTATTTTGTGATCATCTATCATCAAATATTGATTAATAAACTTTGAGTTTTCCTCCAAATTGATCGTGGATTTGAGTTGTTACATCTTGCTCGTGGATTCGGGTGACATGTTCGTGAATTCGAGCACAATCCCTACCTGAAAGTCTTCATGGTTCGTGGGCACTAGAACGAGATCTAGCCGGCATCGTTCGTCTTCCCCGCTTCCCGCGTCACTGCAAGCACGTTCTTGTTATCTTGTATAGCTGGTCTTCCCATCAAGAGTTCGAGCAACAACACGCCATAGCTGTATATCTCACTCTTCTCCTTTAGCTCCTGAGTCACCACATATTCAGGATCCATGTACCCTGCAAGCATTAGGTAGGTAGCTAAAATTTCTCGTCCATGATTCAAACAAAGGCTGTTAATTTGGATTCAATTAGTTGGCTGGGCAAATCAAAATGCAAAATCTAGAGTAGATGAACTGCTTCATATCCAAGGATCCACAACTTTATGCATGAAGAGTGCACTAATCCATTATATTACATAAGACAGAATGCATTTGCAAACTATCTCTCAATTCTTCGCCGTGCCTCTGTTCTCACGTTACTTCCTTCATAATGTAACAATTGTGTTTTTTTCCTGGAATTTTCCCCAAAAAACAGATACTTTCTATTTTGCAGGAGAAACTGGAACAAACTCTGTCTAAAGTCTCATGCACCGATTCTCCTTCGCATAATATATTTGTTTGCGCATCAAACTGAATCATCCATGTTCATAGGCATATTACTGAACATGATCGAAGATGCTGGTTTCTACTAAAATAATTACTACAATTAAAAATCAATTTTATGCCATTTGTTAGATTTTTATTGTAAACTCTGTAGATTGTACCACAATACAAATTTTTCATTTAGTAGCACCACTGGATCTCATGTAGTAAAGGGGAAATTATGAATGGAAATAATTATCAGACGCAACCAAAATGTACCAACCATAACAATAGCGTATCTACCTGGAGTTCCCTGGATATCTGTGTTCACTGGTTCAAAACTTATCGCCCCACTTCTGGCAGCATGTGCAAGACCAAAATCAGCGACCTATTTTTTTCAAAAAAGTTTTTTCATCATTCAAAGAAATGAAGGAGAACACTATATCAACCATTAAAGGAGTATGTACCTTCGCAACAAAATGCTCATCCAAAAGAATATTACTGGACTTCATGTCTGTGGCAGAGAGGAGGATTGCAATAGAAATGGAGGTATTCCTGCATTTGAAGAAATTCAGGCTACCGTATAAACTGTTTAAAAAACAAAAGTTTTCCAAATTGATATGTAGTTAGGCTGTTTTAGGCAGTGTAAGCAGGTATGCAATATTTCATCCCATATTCCAATATGTCAAAATTGAACCATCATGCCACCCAAAAATAATTTGGAAGGACAGAAATTAAAAAAATTTATTACCATAGTGCTCATATTCTGGCTACAACAAGAGATTCCTTGGAATTTTGACAATGAGTTCTGAAGAAATGATGTGAAGTCATGAGTCAGTTGCATGTTCATTGCCAGACTATCTGGACGTATGTTTTTCAGTTAATCTTTGTCACTAAAGAGATGCCAGGAAAGCACTATGGCATCTCACAAGAAAAACAGAGACAAGTAGCACAACCATCGCACAAACCAACTTATGGGCCACAATCCAAGCTTCTGGGGCAAAAATGTGAAGGAAAAAAAGGGGAATAGTAGCATGGATTGCAACAAAAACAAAAAGCAAGACTTTCTTTGTTCTAGGAAGGTTAACAACTGAGCGGATCTCCTTGCCCAAGCCATAAAAGAGAATTTCTAAAAAAACAGGTGTGATCTAGATTTGTGACATTAAGTGCATGGTATCAAAGCATTGGAGATTTAGAGTTTGCAATATCAAAAAGCCATGCTTTATGGGTCATTGTTTTGCGCAACTAAGAAACATCATCTACTAAAATGTTTAACCAAAATAAGAATGTTGCTATGGTTGATGGATTGACAAGGACTAGGGATAGACCAAAGAAAACATGATTTGAGGAAATAAAATAGGATATGGTACGTGTTAATTTAACGAAGAAACGGCCCTTGAAAAGCTCAATGCAAAAGAAAGATTAACGTAATCAACCCCAAAATATTTGAGATAAAAAAAAAACTTTGTTCTGGTGGTGGTGGTTGTTAAAAATATGGGCAGTCATTAGTTTTTCTATCAAGTGACAACTTCTAGTTGGGGCAGTGATACAAGTTAATGTCGACTTTCAAGACTACTTCTGGTGTTCTATTATTGTATCATGATAGACTTATATAGCATGGATGCTTCTATCTTGAAATTGTGTCGTGTTGGACATGTGTCAGGACACACATGTTGTGTGTATTTTTTAGAATTTGTACTATGACAGCATATCCATGTCGCAATATCAGCGTCTGTGCAACATAGCAGTCTTTGAAGATGGTCATAGCTAATAACAAGAGAAGAGAGAAACAAATTGAGGCGTCTTAGACCTACAACAGATAGAAAAAAGAAAAGCTTAGTATTTGAATAACGAAGAATAAAGTGTGTCTGAAGCTCTTTCAGATAATGCGCCAATGATTGATGTAATGTAGGCTTGAACTAACCTTGCTGAAGAAGTATCACCTTAAGTTGGAGCGTGGAAAAAAAATTAAATGAAAACCAAGGTGGCAAAAAAATAAAATACTAACTAATGAAGACAGATTTCAAGTGACTTATTAAAAACAATCTATCTTCATCTTATCAAAATATACAGATTGCACATTGTTTATTATAGATACTGTACTTTGATTATTGTCAATGTAAGTTTACCAGGGCATTTGCCATGTCATTGGCGACTTGTAATCTAGCTTGCCAACTTAATATTTTCTCCCTGGTGTTGTGAAAGAGAAAGAGGGACTCCATCAACTGAGCAAGAGAAATAAGTGCTGAATGGGGAAAAAAGGATGAAAATGAATGAAAGGCTTACAGTGAAGATGATCCTCAAGGCTTCCATTCTGCATGTATTCATACACCAGAAACCTGAGTAAGAAGGAAAGCTGATGTGAAACGTGTACGAGTTTCAAAAATCAGCGATAAAATCACTAAACTCACGCTTCACCAACAAGTTATGATCGTGGGTAGAAAGGATTAAAAACTAATAATACTAGCAAATTATTTAATCAAAAAACATGCTTAGACTAATCCAATTTAATCATGAATCAACTAAAAATAATGAATATATTAATACATGCTTAGATTAATCTAATTTAATCATGAATCAACTAAAAATAATAAATATGTTATGCATGCAAAGATTCTACAATCAATATTTAGACTAGCATAATAAAGGTAAACAGATAAGCTCAACAATATAATTGGACAGCAGTAAAGTCAATAAAAACTTAGATATTAGATATCAGACTCAAAAATCACCAATTAACCTACTGAGGTGACCTCAGTGTCTTGTTGACAGTTGTTGGATGTGTAGCTCTATCTTTCACGAGTCCAACGCCACAAAAATTACTCAAATCGGGCTCCGAAGGACTGAGAAACAGCCTAAAAACCACGTTGTCTGCTTAACGGGTCTATTTTACTCTAACGGGTTGGTACTGTAGCTTGCGGGTCGGATCTAGCCTGTTAAGGGTTTGGATTTGAAGTGAATCAGACCTTCACTAGAGCTAGCGGGTCGGGTCACTGGCACAGATCGGATCGGGTCTGCAAGAGGATTAGGTTCGTGTTCGCAGCAGACCAAGTCGGGTGGGGGTTCTGTTGCAACCCAAACCGGGTCTAGGTTGGGTCGGATCCAATTGCAAAGGGATTCAAATCAATATTTGCAAAAATCCTACTCGAATTTGTGTCGAACAAAGGTGATGAGGTCGATGTCGAGGAGATCAACAGGGAGAAGTCAACACCGACGGAAGAGAGATAGATGAGGGGAAGATTGATAGTGACGTGAGGGTGATGGGTCGGCGGCAGCCGTGAGTAGGATCTTTGGCGTCAAGGAAGAAGAGGAAAAGGCTACAGCGGTTGATTGGAGGAGAGAGGAGATGGGAGTAAAAAAGAGAGGTCGGCAACGAGGAAAGAGAGAGCGGGAGGCCGGGAAGGAGCAGGTGACGAGGGAGATGACGGGGAGGCCTGCAGGCGAGAGAACAGAGAGGGGAGAGGAAGAAGGCGAGGAGGCCTCAGGTTGGGTTGGCGGCTGCACGGGTGTGGTGGCGGCGCACGTGGAAAGAGAAAGGGAGGTGGCTACTGCGAAAGGACAAAGAAAGAGAGGAACTGACAGATTTGGCAATACTTGGGGAAGAAAAGAATAGGAGAGAGAAAATAATTAGGTTTAGGGTTTAATAAAAGAAGAAATAGGATTTAACTCCTAAAAACACAATTAATCACTCAATATCTTTTTAATCAAGTTTCTGTATTCATTTTATTCATAATAATGGAACCTTTAAATAGGCTTTACAAAATCTAATTTCCAAATCACAACCGAGGTGGTACTAAACTTCAAAATAAAGAAAAACTACTACAAAATAAAACCAAAAATAAAATAAAGTGAAAAATATATAATGAATCAGACTACTTGAACAAAAGTGACTCATCTCGTCCAATGGTGATAGATGCGTCAAGATCATGGCTGGATGTTCGCATCATTCTCCCCGGGTGGGAGAGGAGTCGATCCCGTCAAGTTACAAGTAGAAATACTCTCACACTGCTCCAAAGCATGCAAGTCACTACGATAAATTCACATGTCATCAATCAGTGCCTTTTCTTTCCACATGAACAGATATTTTTGAGCCCCACCATCACTGGTAGCAATAATTACATCATCAAAAAATTTATCAAATTTATCTACTGTGTTAAGTAAAATATCTTGAAGTGAGGTCTCTCAAAAATAAGTTTAAGGGAAGACTCTTCAATAAGTAAGAAAAAATCAAGACCCTTGTAGTCCACTAGATCTTCAACATTGAAAGTAGAATTGACACCAAAATCTATAACATAAGCATTATTATTCAATTTATTCAAGATTTGAAATGAATCAGCACTGCAAGCATGTAATTTGTTAACAACATCAACATTAAAAGTTTTTAGTTTGTTCCTAACATCAGTTCGTAACATGTAGTTGGGCGTGATTTTAAGCAAACTTACCACTGATTTCCTCGTGTAATTCGTGCACGTGTGATGCAACAGATGATGCAATTGCTAATGCAGACTCAGAAACTCTATAGCGATCAGCTATGGGGATAAAGTCTGTGGGTTGTTTAAGCCTAAAACCTTCAACAATCTCATATGGGCTTTACTTGTTATCCTAGTGACAGATGTATCACAAGTGAGTTCAGTGGTAGACAACTTGAAATCCAATTTTTCAACATGTTCACGTACGGAGGTTCGCAAGAGAAACGGTAAAAGAAAAGAGGATGGGGATGGTGTCGGTAGTAGAGGAGGAAGGATGTGACGACTAGAGTAGCCAACGACAGTAGGGTCAGCAGTAGAGAAAGAAGGGGGTGGCGACAGTTAGGAGAAAAGAAAAGAACAGCCGCAAGTGGTGGAGAGGAAGATAGAGTAGGCAGCAGAGCCCGAGAAAGAAAGGACAGGCGATAGTTGAGGCAGCGGTAGTAGGAACAGCACCTGCGGTAGCTAAAGAAACAACAATAAACTCCTTAATCACGGGAGTGATTTCCAGAGAAATAGTGTTTTCAGACTCAGGGGCTACAGTGAGAACTCGTTAATAATGACAATCTTAACAAGCATGGTACAGTCGACAGCTAGATGCCCATATCCTTGGCACTTATTGCATTTAGCAATGGGGCCAATCTTGAAATTTTTCTTTTTAGGAGATTTGTTTCTATTATCTATTTCGACTTCTTGTCCTTAACATCAGTCTTGAGTGGGGGTGATAGGGTACTAGACCTATGAGGCTGCACTGAAAGTTTCTGTCCTTAATTGAGGGACTGGATCACAACACCAATCTTAACTATTAGGTCATCAAGTGTCACTGTCGGTTGGGCTATTATGTTATCAAGTATCACTATCAGTTGGGAATCCATCAGGGTGATGGGGAATGGGCTAGGCTGTAATATCCCTAAATTAAAATACTATATTTTTAATTTTTCTATGTATTTATTAATTTTGATATACTTTTATTTATTAACTTGATTTATGACTACTATTACTATTAAATAAACAAAAATTATTTTGAGATAGTAAATGCTAATATAGTTTATATATTATTACCATTATTTCCTACCAATATTTTTAATTGCTTATTACTATTATTTCTATGATTATTCTTATTTTTAATTATTATTAGTAGCAGTTATTACTATTATTATTTCATTATTATTATTATTTATTTTATTTGTGTTAATATTATTAGTATTGTTGTGGTTGTTAATTATTATTTTTATTTATAGGCACTATTATGTATTAATATTATTATTACTAGTATGACTATTATTACTTGTTAATATTATTATTAGTATTGATATTATTACCTTATTTATGTTGTTATTATTAGTTGGTTAACTATTATTATTACTACTATTTATTCTTGTTACAATTATTTATTATTATTTGATATTGGTAGTATTATTTCCCTCTCCTTTTTATTCCTATTTTTACAGCCATACATGTTAACTCTTTAGCCCATTATCAACCCGAACCCTATGCCCAATACCCATAAACCTAATAAGCCCATAACCCATTTTAACTCATACTCAAATCCTAAATCCTATCCATTATATCCAAATCTTAACCAACAACCCAATCTTCATTAACTAACTAACTAATCCTAATCCTAACAACACATTATAAATCCTAACTAATAAAAATCTCTAATCTAATCTAAACCTAATCTACTTCCTTCCCCTCACCCAGTGCCGCATTCACCCTCCATGGTCCCCCCACCTCAAGCCAAGCCCCAATATCCTTGGCCCTCGAAGCATCCTGTGAGCCATCTTTCGTCTCTCATGAGTAGCCGTTGATCGCCATCGACGAGCGCGGATGCACCCGTGCCCTTCCCGGCGAGATTCTCTATCCGTCGACCTACTCCGCAGCCTCCGCAGCCTCCGTCGGCACGCCGCAAGTCACCCCGTTGCGTGAGTTTCATCTCCACTCTTATATATATGTATTTGTTTGTGTTATATTAGCATGCATGCGTGTACTTGTGTGTGTGTGTGTGTGTATAGATATTTAATGTGCTATTTTTCCCCTGTGTGTGTTTGAGGTTGAGTAAAGTTCCGTTGAATTATCTCCCTATATGCTTCTTTCTCACGTTTTTTGCAAGTCAAGGTTAAAATATAAATCATCTTCCAATTAGTAAATTTCTTTCTGTAAAATTCCACTTTGTTATCTAACAAGTTATATTGAAGGCGTATTTATCTCCTTTTCCTGTAACGGGCAATAATCATCTTTCATTAGTTCTCACCTTGGTAAAATATTATGTTGTTGTTTTCATCTATGCAAACGGCATGGGCGACACGTTCACTTTCTGATAATTCAGCAGCTGATCTTTTGAATTTTGACACCAAGTATCTTGGCTAAAAACCGTCCACGTTTCCCCTAGATGACACTAGCCAGCATATGATATCATAATCAATGTGGGAATTTGTCCAAGACCTCCAAGAACTCTAAATGTCAGGGCACCTCGATTTGATTTGAACTTGAGCTCCATAGATAGAAGTGTACTAACTGGTTGGGTAAGCCATGCTGATTAAAGTGGTGTGAACGCTAGGCCATGTAGCTTGGGTTCGGGCGCATGGGCGGTCTATGCTGGCCACCCGTTTCCAGTTGGGCATACAGTGTGTGTGTGTTTTTTCCTTCTCCATTTTTTTCTCAGCTCATTTAGCATGGTATGTAGATATACTAATATGTGTTGAATTATATTATGTGTTATTTAATGGGTGGGAATATATATATAATATATAATTATATATGTCATTATTTGGGTGTGTTGATGATGTATGCGTGAGTGCTATTAAACTATGCATGCATTTTTGCATGCGTGTGTATGTATGGATGGGTATGTATATAAATGTGTATATATATAACATATGCTTGGAGGCATGCATGAGTATGTGTATGTGTATGTGTACGTGTACGTGTAGGTACTAGTGTATTATGTGCATTTGGTTGCATTCTACAGCGATGCGGACTCGTTCGTGCGATCCGAACCAGTAACAGAAGACCCGGAATCGTGTTCGCCGTGGAGCCGATACACGGGGGATTCGAACACTGGCCCACGGGATTATTCAGAGGTTCGTGCAGGCTCGTACAATGAAGACCAGACGGCGATTCGGTTCCAAAATTGCGTCATTTCATGTGAGTGTTTGTTCTCGTGTATTTACCGTTGTCGGTATGCATTTACATGTTACTCCTATCATTTCATGTGAGTTTCTATTATATTTTGTCAGTTTGATTACATGTATCACTTCATGAGACATCTGTGATTGTTCACCTTATCTAGTTGATATGAACACTTATTGGCGTCATTTCATGTGACGGTTGATTGCCTCTACGAGTTCAGGACTAGTTGTATTTCATCCTAGACTTTTACTCAATTTAATCTATTGATTTACTGGACTAGCTCGTGTTTGAGGTCAGATAGCATATTGATCTATTTTATGTTGGATTATCAGACATGGATTTTTATACCTCTTTAGAGTTTAAAGGTATCACAGACAATTGGTTAGAGGTAATCTTGATGTTAATATGTATATAGACCTTGTATTTTAATTTTGAGACCTTTGTAATTTGATATTGAGACATTAGACTTATACCACATCATGTGTAGATGATTACCATTTTCGGATTCAGATCTAGTTATGATACCTTTCTATGAGATTGATCTTGAGATTGATTGATTCGTGATTGAGGTTAGACATTCATATTTATGTGGAGTAATTATCAGACATGATGTTCTTTTAATTGGTGATTTTCAGATAAGAATTTAATCTGAATATTGAGGACAGTTTAGTTATGATCTTACCTTATTAAGGATTGAGTTCTTGATACTTGATTGTTATGGGGACTTAGAGATGATCTGGGATTTACATTCCTTTTATTAGATCTTGATCAGTATATAGATGAGATTGACTTTGTTAGATTATCATCAGGTATTGTGTGTATATTTTACCTCTGATATTGAGGTGTAACATGATCTTAGTTTTAGATTATTGAAACAAGAACTTTCGGATTTACCCTGATTGTATTGATTGAGTACTGATGATCTTATCGACGTTGGATATTGGATATAGAGTTGATCGACATGTCATATTGATCGAGGATGTTGCACTCCTTAATCATGATCTTGATTACAGTTGGATAAATCTGGTTTTCGAGGATGTTTCATTCTTTATTTGTGATCTCGATATTTATTGTTTTAGTCGATCTCAAGGATATCAGTAGACTGCTATTCATGATGGATTCCTAGTTATTGTTGTTATCTAGTTATAAAGATAGAATTATTGTGAGAGTAGTTTCATTGATATCGGTGATAATATATATTCAGAGTTTGATAACAGTTATTACTTGATCTCAGTTATTGGTGATTAGAGGATTAGAACAAATTGGTAGCGATGAGATGACTGATTACTGATTCATTGAGATGGTGATTACTGTATCGGATACTTGGACTTGGGTTCAATGTTTGATTATACAGTGATTGTTACTGAGACTATGAGTTGATGGATCAGTTACTGATCTCTTTAGTACGGATGGATGAGATTTTGATCAGTTCTAATTGAGACTGTTTATTGAGCAGCATCAGGACTGTTACTAGTATTATTCATGTTACCGAAAGTGATTGGGAAAGTATCGTTAGACCGTTAACACTCGGTATAACTCTATTCATCGTATACACGGTTACTGTTACTGTTTATTGTCCTTGTTATTATTTACTGTATCATCCAGTATTCTAAGTAACATGGATATTGATTATTATAACTGAATTAAATAATAATGTAAATGGACAGCTTACACTGGGATTGAGAAAATGAATGGAGGAGACAGCGTCTGTTTTTGAGTGGACCTAAGATACAAGTTGCGCAGCCGAATTACGGTTCCACTGTAGGGTTCCAGGGGATGACTGACATCCTATCTGTTTATTGTTCCACAGTCACAATGATACTGTGAGTAATATTACTGTTACTGACTACCTGGCAGTATGGCCTGGTTCAGCGCCAGGCATCTGGGTCATGATCTCAGGTATGTACGGGACCCACCTAAAGCATGGACAATGTCTCCAACTGATTAGTTTCAATAAATTTAGAACTTCAATTGACACGTGTGATAGGCATAGTATGTGATGCGTCTATTACAGGTGGCAGTTAGTGTTCGCTCACATAATTAATAATGATAAATTGTTATAATGTATTGTGACTGACCGTAATCACCTGATTGTACATATATATAACTATGATAGATATATAATTGTATACATGACTGGATTGTATATCAGACTAGTGACATATGCTAGGTTACACATCTTGACATTAGTGGTTTCCTGTTATCATGATACCAGTTATATATCGTTCATAGTTTTGTTCTTGATATTGATTATTCTGGTATCTTTTATTTCAGTTATCATGTTGTTATTACTTACATTGTTATTATGCATGAACACATTTCCCTTTACACACACTTATTAAGTCACTTCTGATGATCCTGAATTCGCACGTTTAGGATTTTGGACACCATATATTGTTCAGGTGTTCGTGTGATCGTACGCTTCGCGAGGAGTTGGAGTTTCTCTTTTTTTTATTCTGGTATTCTTACCTCTTTTTATTCATGTTTATGTACGTTTCTTGATTCATATATATCAGATTCAATTTTTATTCCAGTTTCTTTTATATGATATCATGTGTAGATGCTTATATGTGATATTGCAGTGATTGTTGATTTATTATGGTTTAGATTTATATCTTGTTCAGGTTAATTTAGGCTTAGCGTTTATATGTGAGGTATTTTCCTTGCATATATACGTCATTGACTCTCGTCGCGACTCCGTTTCCACGTATTTTAGGAAGCGGGGCGTGACATAGACTCCTAAAGGTAAGGGAAGATACGACTTTAAACTAGATGTTAATTTTTTTTAATCAAGTTAAATGAAAGAAAGTGTTAAAATTTTAGCAAGCGCCTAAATGATGCAAATTCCATCATAATCGTGCTCTGATACCACAATGATGTGAAACGTGCTTGAGTGTTCAAAAATCAGCGGTAAAATCATTAACTCACGCTTCACCAACAAGTTATGATCGTGAATAGGAAGAATTAAAACTAATAATTCTAGCAAATTGTTTAATCAAAGAATATGCTTAGACTAATCCAATTTAATCGTGAATCAACTAAAGATAATGAATATATTATGCAGGAAAAGATTCTACGATAAAATTTAGACTAGCATATTAAGGGTAAACAGACGCACACAAGCTCACCAATATAGTTGGATAACAGTAAAGTCAATAAAAACTCAGATATTGGATATCAGACTCGAAAATAACCGATCCGAATTAGAAACGTACCTATTGAGGTCACATCAAGCTCAGTGTCTTGCTGATAGTTGTTGGACGTGTAGCTCTGTCTTCCACGAGTCTAACATTGTGAAAATTTCTAAAATCGGTCTCCGAAAGACTAGAAACAGTCTAAAAACCGTGTTATATACTTAACGGGTCTGTTTTACTCTAACGGGTCGATATTGTAGCATGGGGGTTGGATCTGGTATGTTGCGAGTTTTGATCTAAAGCAAATCGGATCTGCACTGTAGCTAACAAGTCGGGTCCCTGGCGCAGATCGAATCAGGTCTGCAAGAAGATCGGGTTCGGGTTCGAGTTCGAGCAGACCAGGTCGGGTGGGGGTTCTGTTGAAACCCAAACCGAGTCCAGGTTGGATCGGATCTAGTTGTAAAGGGATTCAAATTAATCTCTGCAACAATCCTACTCGGATCTGGATTGAACAAAGTTGATGAGGTTGATGTCGAGGAAATCGACGGAGAAGTCAACACCGACAAAGAGAGATAGACGAGGGAAAGATCGATGGCGAGGTGAGCGTGACGAGTTGGCAGCGGCCATGAGTGGGTTCGTTAGAGGCAAAGGAAGAAGAAGAAAAGGCTGCAACGGTTGACTGGAGGAGAGAGGAGATGGAGTGAAGAAGAGAGGTCGGCGACGAGGAAAGAGAGAGCAGGTGGCCGGAAGGAGCAGGTGATGGGGGGAGATGGCGGGGAGGCCTGTAGGCGAGAGAACAGAGAGGGGAGAGGAGATTGACAAGGAGAGGAAGAAGGCGAGGAGGCCTCGGGTTGGGTTGACGACTACGCGGCGGCGGTGGCGGTGGCGGTGCACGTGGGAAAAGAGAGGGAGGCGGTGTACTGCGGGAGAAGGAGAAAAAGATAGCAACTGATGGGTTTGGCGGTACATAGGGAAGAGAAGAATAGGAGGGGAGAGAAAATAATTAGGTTTAGAGTTTAATAAAAGATGAAATAGGATTTAACTCCTAAAAACACAACTAATCACTCAATATCTTTTTAATCAAGTTTCTGCATTCATTTTATTCATAACAACGTAGCCTTTAAATAGGCTTTATAAAACCCAATTTTCAGACCACATCCGATGTGGTACTAAACTTCAAAACAAAAGAAAAACAACTGCAAAATAACCAAAAAATAAAATCAAGCGAAAAATACAAAATGACTCAAATTACTCGAAAAAATTGAAGCGACTCGCTTCTCCAACGGTGATAGATGCGCCAAGATCGTGGTTGGATGTCCGCATCAAAAGCATATAGAAATCACATGGCAAGTAACTCAAAATCA
This sequence comes from Agave tequilana, assembly GCA_038442645.1. Classification (NCBI taxonomy): domain Eukaryota; kingdom Viridiplantae; phylum Streptophyta; class Magnoliopsida; order Asparagales; family Asparagaceae; genus Agave; species Agave tequilana. The sequence goes on from JAVJIF010014783.1 coordinate 50,553, forward strand.
TTTAAAAATAAATACCAAAGGAAATGAAAAAAATTACCTCGCATTTTTCTCAACATAAAAGCCTTTTAGAGCAACAAGATGGCGATGGTGAAGTCCAGGAAGGAGTTCCATTTCTTGGCAGAAGTCTCCTCACCTTGCTGTGAGACTTTATCCATCCTCTTTACAGCAGCTATAGAACCATCATCAAACTGTGCCTTGTAGACAGCCCCAAAAGCTCCTTTTCCTATGACAGTACTGAAATTCCCAGTCATCCTCTTTTTCTCCTTGTAACTGAACCGATGGGACATGGGTGATGAACCTGCAAAATGATGTCCGTTACACAGTTTACAGATGGAACTTCAGGATGATCTAAAAGGAGCTCCGAATGGTTAACGGCAATTCATAACCCTCAGTGCTGTCCAAAAGCAAGTGCTTTGCTGAATCATATAATTCAGCACATCCATGGACTCTTCAAACCATGCCCTTGTATGCTGGCCCTTTTTATGTGCGGAACAAAGATGACCCTTGTAAGAGAAACCTAAGATGATGCTATCTCACAGTGAGAAAATATAATCCGTTCACAGTGAGATATACTTCCGATATCATCAGTACAAAAAGAAACACTACTCTGAGTTTAGAAGAACTTCACAAGCATGAAGGATGAAGTGAGAACTCATTAGATGACCCATCACTGTCATTCTTCTCCTCACAACGATTACTCTTCATTTGTATGGTACCAATTTTATCTAACTACTAGCATGTTCCTCTATATATGAAGGTCCATTTTGAAACTTATTCTTGTTATGATGTCAGCATTATTCAGTCATAATTCTGAGTCTGGGAGGAATATATGTTTGGTAGAATCAGTTTAACACAGCCGACAATTTCTTCTAATATTGAGGCATGCATTGATGACTTATTCCTGTAAGTTTGAAGATATAAATTCATGTAAAGAAAAGTCAAGCTAAAGTACCATCTTGAAATTTCCGGACCTGTGGAGGTGGAAGGGCATGTCAGGATATATCATTTGGAGTATGTCTGTTCCTCAATTCCTTAGTTTTCTTGCGAATTAGCATTAATAAGACCAGCAGCAGAAGAACCGCCACTCCTATAACAACAATGCCAATTCCAAGAAGCAACTTTAGGTGATGTGGATTGCGGTGTTTCCTTAGCAACATAGCGGTTAGGTTCTGGGCAGGAGCTTGAATAAAAGAGGACTCAGCAAGCCAGGACTTGGAGAAGCTGCAGGTGCAAATGGCTTCGAAGGTGGTCCTGGAATAGAATAAGAATGTAGAAAACAGCATAAACAATAAACCAAATGTAATTTAGAGCAGACTGGATAAATTGTTTTAAATGATTGGACCAAATATGCTCACTATCCATCAACATTCTTCATTCATGTATCAGCTTTGGTCCTCTTAAGAAACTATTATCTGTGACAGGGGGTTGCTACTCGGAAATGCACATTAGATACTAACCAGTACCAATCAGAACCATAATTGCAACCACTGACTGTTGGTATTCTAATCAATTTGAAGAATATTGTATAACATTCCTTTTCTCGACAGCCCCAGGGTCACCCTACATGCATTATGCTGCTCATGTTAGCATGTAGTATGTGTGTATGTGTATGTTGGCATGCGTGTTTAAATTGGCGGGTGGATGTGTCTCTATATGTTGCACAGACCATGTTTAAAATAATGATAACGTAACAACAACGTTTTTCCTTTGTTATGTTAACATAGATTATAACGTAATGCATAATATAGATTACGTGATTTAATACTTATTTAATTAAAATAAATATATATAGTATATTTAAAAAAATTATAAATAAACAAATTATTTTAAAAAATATCAAAAAAATATCAAAAAACTATATAACATATTTAGCAAGTCTCACAACAATTTTCAGTAAGCATCGAGGAACTGACGTGCTCCGATGTTGTGTGGTTCCTCATTAATTGTAGAGAGATCGACGGCGAGTTTCTCGTCAATTGAACAGTCGTACGGTTCTTCGACTTTTGGAGTGTTACGATGGCGAGTTCCTCATCAATTGAAGAGAGATCCAAGAGAGAGGAATTGTCTTACTTTGATGCTCGCCAAAAAAAGAGGAACTGCACGAAAGAGTTGTTGTCGTCGTCGCCGTTGACTGGAGAGAGAAGAGGAACTGGGGTGCTTTGATACTTCGCTTGCCGTCGCCAATTTGGGGTTTCATGTCAATTTGGTCTGGAGAAGAAATCACTTTGCTGTTTTATATTTAACAACCAGTATAAATAACGTGAGTTATGAATGTTACGTTATTTTCGTAATGTAACGTTCGTAATGCTCAAAAAATGCTCATTAAAGGGAACTGCATTTTTTGAGTGTTATGTAACGGCTGGGTGCCGTTACATTACAAAACGAGTTATAACGAGTTACATAACGGGTTTTTTAATACATTGGCACAGACATCTGATGATGGGGACATCTCTCCAGGATTGCGATTCTACACCAGGAGGCGTCGTCGCACACTTTCAGTTTGGTTCGATTAGGGCTGGGAAAGTCAACTTAGCTATTTTTCCCTTTTTATTGTAATTTTTATTTATTTGGCAGTTCTTTTAGTCCCATATTGGTTGTAATGGGATCTTTCTGTTGATGTAGGCCTATTTAAGGCCAAGACTGGTATTGTTATTAGTAGTTTTGTAATGAATGAAAATTGCTTTTAAGCTTTGTAGCCTGTGTGCTTTGGGTGAGAAACCCTAGGGAGAGAATCCCGTCTGGTTCCCCGTCATTTTGGTATCAGAGCTTAAATTCCTGATTTCTTTTCAAAACACAACACAACAAAATTTTCCCCACCAAGTATTAAACAAAAACCCTACTTTTCTCTCTCCTCCTTTCCCCAATCAGTGCCGCCGCCGCCATTAAAAAAAAAGAGAGAGAGAGAGAGAAACGAAAAGAAAGGGATCTCTTCTTCCCTTTCACTGCTGCTCAGCCCAACAACAAAACCCATCAATTCCTCAAAATAAGTCAAAGCAATCACCAAGGATCCGACGAGCTCTTCTCCACTCCGTCGACGCCCGACCTCTTCCTCATCCTCTTCAACAGCGAAGCTCACCACCCTCGTCCACGCGCCTGCCATCGACCTCGATTGGGTGTTGCCCGCCGCCAAGATTCCTTCTTCCTTCGTCAGTCATCGACACCTACCCTGCTATCGACGACGATTCCGAGCACATCCCCGCCTCCGATCTCCACTACAACTGCCTCCGATCTCGTCCACCAACCTCGTCGTGCTCTCGTCTTCGTCACCGGAGATCTTTTCTCCGTCCTTCCTCCAGATCTCGTCCACTACAACAGGCCAATCATCGACGACGGCTAAGCTAGAGATCTACGTTGGTGATCAGATCTGCGCCATCAACGTCCGATCATCATCACCCTTCGACAGAGATCTCGACGACCTCATCCGCCCAAGACGTTGCTCCTCATCATCCTCTTCTCCATTCTCCCTCACCTGTTGAAGTCCGCCACCAGCCTTCGAGTCCGTCTGCCATCAAGGAATTGCCGCCTCCGCCTGCCATCGAAGTTGGCCACCACCAAGAGGACTCCTGCGCAACAGCTTCGCCAGACCCGCGTGTTTTGGGTTTGATTTGGGGTGTCATCTTACAAGGATTTGGGAGTTCTGAGTTAGGATTTGAAGTGTGATTAGGTCTTCACACGCACAGCAGCAAGTGATTTGGAATTTTGAGTTGGGTGTGATCGCAGAATTTCAGAATTCTGATTTGTGTAGTGATCGGAATCCAACGGCAAGCCACTTCGACCCAGTTGATACAGTAGCAATACAGATCCACAAGTTCACCACGGTATTTTCAGTCGACGGGAGTTACATATCAACTATTCAGGTAATCTAATCAGGTATAATTTCCTGCGAACGAAATTTGATACCACTTTGTTTCTGTCATCCTAATTTCATTGATTATCTGCCATCCACAACAGTGAGTGAGTGTATCTGCTTTGTCCTTATTTGCGAGATATCTTGATATTAATTTAGGGACTGCTAAATACATCGTCGATCTCAACAATTGCATAGAATTAATATCTTACAAAATATTGAGGTCTAATTGCAAGTTCTTTACAACATAGTCTCTATTTTACACTCTTGAGCTAGCTAGCAGATTCATTCGTCTTATTGTGCGCTTTACTTTCCTGAATAGTTGTTGATTCTCCGCATCTTCATCATCCTGCACAATTGCATTAGAGTTGTTAGTGGCATATAGAAATAATAGATTGCATTCATTAATATAAAAAAAATCATCATCATATATTAAGCATTTAGATAATAACAATAAAAAAAAAGAAGAAGAAAAGGAACTGTGCATGCGTACTCGTAGTGGTAGAGTATACGACCTAGTTGAACCCAATATAGACATGGATCCCAATGCTTCTTCGTCTGGTATCACCTCACCAACAGATTACATGACTCTTGAAATTCTAAAAACTCTTGAGGAAATTAAGGCCCAAATGAACACTCTAGGTCAGAGAATGGACAGGCTGGAATTGGAACGTCATGACGGCTCTCGTAATGAAGAGCGTCAACTTAACAATCAGGACAATCGTCGAGAGGAGAGAATAAACATGAATTATAATCGATACGATGAGGATGACCGGTACATGAAAAACATCAAAGTAGACGTATCGAACTTTGACGGCCGCTTAGACCCACAATATTACCTTGATTGGGTAATGAGTCTAGAGCGTTATTTCAAGTGGTACGAGATGTCCCAAGAGCGGCGAGTCCGTTTCGCTGCCATGAAACTGGTAGGACAAGCGGGACAATATTGGTCTAATGTTGAAAGACTGATAGCCCTCAGGAGGCAAGAACCGGTCCGGATTTGGGATGAGATGAAGGCTAAGTTAAGCCAGAAATATCTCCCTATTACTTTTCAGGATCAACTTTTAGACAAGTGGAGCAGGTTAACACAAGGGACTCGCTCTGCTACAGAATATATTGAGAAATTTGATGAGTTCTTGACCCGGTGCAGCGAGTTCGTTGATGAATCCCCAACAGTCACCCTCTCTAGGTTCAGGTCTGGCCTTCGCGATGATCTCCGTAGGGAGCTCTTCGCAAGGGGTGTTAGTGATTTAGAACACGCCTACCAGATAGTTCAAGACTTAGATGCGTCTCGAGGATCTTACTATCAACGAGGTTCAGAGTACAAGAGCCAAAGCACGAGAGCTACCTCTGGACAGTCCCAGCTCAAACCCAATCCTAACAGTTCGGTCCCAATAGGAGATCTCAAGGGTAAAGGCCCAGTTGAGGGCGTGCCACGAACCAATCCCCGCACCCAATGTTATAAGTGTCAAGGATATGGGCACGTAGAAAAGTTTTGCCCAAGCAAATCCAGGACCCTCTTTCTGGATGATCAATCAGATGAGGTGCAGGACGAACCTCAAAAGGAAGTTGTATTTGTGGGAAATGCGAGCAGTGATTCTGAGAATGATTTAGAACAAGAGAAATTTCTTAGTACTATCAGGCAAGTTGCTGTGGTTCGATATAACCTCGCTCAACCTAAAGACGTGGTTGACTGGCGAAGAACCTCAATTTTCCATACATGGATAAAGATTGGTGAGAAAAATTGTAAAATCATTGTCGACAGCGGGAGCTGTATAAATGCTGTGTCCTCTAGTTTGATTTCAAAGATAGGGTTGAAGACGGTCCCTCACCCTAGTCCGTACAAAGTTACCTGGATTAACACAGCATCGATGGAGGTGAATGAACGATGTCTTGTACCTGTGCAATTTGCCACCTATAAGGATAAAATTTGGTGCGATGTAATAACAATGGATGCAGGACATGTGATTCTTGGTCGACCTTGGTTATTTGATATGGACGTGACTTTGTGGGGAAAGTCCAACACTTGTACTTTTAACTATGAAGGACAACGGATCAAACTAGTCCCGAGTCAACCCAGGTCCAAACAAGAGAAAAGGCCAGTGGACACGAGCAAAGAGAAGAAGCTCAACTTCATCAGCCCTAAAGAAATTGAACAAGAAATGAGTAGTGGGGCACAAGTCATAGTTTTGCTTGCTCGGGAAGTAGCGAAAGAGTCTCATGAAACGATTCTTCCTGAAGTGGCCCCTATTATCACAAAGTTTGCTGATGTATTTCCTGACGACCTCCCTGTTGAACTGCCACCAATGCGGGACATTCAACATGCCATTGATCTAGTTCCGGAAGCCACTCTACCCAACTTGCCGCACTATCGAATGAACCCAATGGAACATGCTGAATTACAGAGGCAAGTTGAAGAGTTGTTGAGCAAAGGGTTCATACGAGAAAGTTTGAGCCCTTGCGCGGTCCCTGCACTCTTAACGCCGAAGAAAGATGGGACATGGCGTATGTGTGTGGATAGCCGTGCTATCAATAAAATAACGATAAAATATCGTTTTCCAATCCCCAGATTGGATGATATGCTTGACATGATGACAGGTGCTGCCATCTTTTCAAAAATAGATTTGAAGAGTGGTTATCATCAAATCCGTATTCGCTCGGGAGATGAATGGAAAACAGCCTTTAAAACGAAGGATGGGCTGTATGAGTGGATGGTCATGCCTTTCGGCTTGTCTAATGCTCCAAGCACTTTTATGAGAGTGATGACACAAGTATTGCGACCCTTTATCGGAAAGTTTGTAGTCGTATATTTTGATGACATCCTCATTTATAGCAAATCAAAGGAGCAACATTTGGACCACCTCACGCAAGTTTGTGTAGCTTTGAGAAAGGAAAGTTTATATGCCAATCCTAAGAAATGTACCTTTCTTACCGACAAAGTCATTTTCCTACGAGTGGTTGTTTCTTCACAAGGTGTCTCTGCAGATCCCGATAAAATCAAAGCTATCGTGGAATGGCCAGAACCATGCAGTATTCGAGAAGTGAGAAGTTTTCATGGATTAGCCACTTTCTACAGACGTTTTATTCGAAACTTCAGTACGATTATGGCTCTGATTACCGATTGCTTAAAAAAGAGGACTTCGAATGGACTAGAACTGCTGCCAAGGCGTTTCGGGAAATCAAAGAGAGAATGACAGAAGCTCCTGTTATGAGGCTCCCAGATTTCACGAAAGTTTTTGAAATTACTTGTGATGCCTCAGGCGTTGGGATAGGTGGTGTTTTAAGTCAAGAAAAGCATCCCGTTGCCTATTTTAGCGAAAAGTTAAATGATGCTAAGCAACGGTACTCTACCTACGATAAGGAGTTCTATGCGGTAGTGCAAGCCCTGCGTTATTGGCGCCATTACTTGTTACCGCAAGAATTCGTCATTTATTCCGACCATGAAGCCCTTAAGTATCTCAACTCTCAAAAGAAGTTGAATTCGAGGCATGGTAGGTGGGTAGAATTCCTTCAAGATTACACCTATGTCCTCAAGCATAAGGCCGGGGTGGAAAATAGGGTCGCTGATGCTCTTAGCCGTCGTCGCGCTTTACTTTCTGTCATGAGTACGGAAGTGGTTGGTTTCGAGAAGATCAAAGAAACTTATGAGTCATGTCCTGATTTTGGAAATATATACACTGTATTAAGGGATAGTTTGACACATGAGATTGATGGTTTTCTTCTGCAAGACGGATATTTGTTTCGCTCTCGTCTGTTGTGTATCCCTCGTACCTCATTGAGAGAATTTCTGGTATGGGAATTACACGCAGGGGGACTTGCTGGACACTTCGGGCGAAATAAAACAATTGAAGCTGTCGAACATCGTTTTTATTGGCCGAGCTTAAAAAGAGATGTTGCAAGACTTGTTAGTCAATGTCGTACATGTCAACTCGCCAAGCAACAAAAACAAAATACGGGTCTCTACACCCCTCTATCAGTCCCTAACTGTCCTTGGCAAGATGTCAGTATGGATTTCGTGTTAGGTTTACCAAAAACAGCAAGGAAGCATGATTCTATACTTGTGGTTGTAGACCGTTTTTCCAAGATGGCTCACTTCTTGCCATGTTCCAAAACGTCGGATGCATCTCGGGTTGCTACAATCTACTTTGATGAAGTTGTTAGGCTACATGGACTACCCAAAACAATTGTCTCAGACAGGGATGTTAAATTTACGAGCTACTTTTGGAAAACCCTGTGGCATAAAATGGGAACTAAACTTCAGTTTTCTACGGCCTTCCATCCACAAACTGATGGCCAAACTGAAGTAGTCAATAGAAGTCTTGGTAATCTGTTACGATGTTTAGTGGGTGAGAATCTTAGAGCATGGGATCTTATGTTACCTACTGCTGAGTTTGCATACAACAGTTCTGTCAATAGAACCATAGGCATGAGTCCATTTGAGGTAGTGCATGGTTATCAACCTAGGCAACCTATAGACTTAATTCCTATGGTACCCCATCATACTAGGATGTCTGAGTCAGCTGCATCATTTGCATCACACATTCATGACTTGCATAAGGAGATCAGCAACTAAATTCAGAAAAAATAATGCAAACTATAAAGCTTATGCAGATTTGCACAGGAAGGCACATGAGTTTAACGTAGGAGACTACGTGATGGTTCGGATTCGACCAGAACGGTATCCTCCGGGTACCGTGAAGAAATTGCACGCACGTAGTGCGGGACCATTCAAAATTTTGAATAAAATTAATTCAAATGCATATATAGTAGATCTCCCACCGAATTTTGGAATTAGTCCCTCTTTTAATATTGAAGATTTGATTGCTTATAAAGGGCCCAATTTTTCCCCTGATAATCCTTTATTGGATGAGCCTTCCCCTGTGCCACCTCCTGAGAGACCCTTATTACCTCCTCTTCCCCAAATACATCCAACCCATATGGCAGATCAAATTGATGAAATTATTGATGATCAGATTTTCTCTACTAGAGACGGTGGTTACCACAGATTTTTGGTTCGTTGGAAAGGACTACCTGATTCTGATAACACTTGGATTAATCGAGAGGAACTCCAACGGTTGGACCCTGATCGTCTGGAGCATTATGAAAGCCGTGGAGGTTCACGTTCGACAGAGTCGAGTTTTTCCCAACCCCGAGGGAATGATAGGGACATCTCTCCAGGATTGCGATTCTACACCAGGAGGCGTCGTCGCACACTTTCAGTTTGGTTCGATTAGGGCTGGGAAAGTCAACTTAGCTATTTTCCCTTTTTATTGTAATTTTTATTTATTTGGCAGTTCTTTTAGTCCCATATTGGTTGTAATGGGATCTTTCTGTTGATGTAGGCCTATTTAAGGCCAAGACTGGTATTGTTATTAGTAGTTTTGGAATGAATGAAAATTGCTTTTAAGCTTTGTAGCCTGTGTGCTTTGGGTGAGAAACCCTAGGGAGAATCCCGTCTGGTTCCCCGTCATCTGAATACTTGTGGAACATGATATGCATCCAGTTGAAAGTGGGAAAAACAGCCTGGTTTTGGCGATTGTTGGATTTGGTAAAAAGGGATAAAAGGTGTGGGATTAGTCCCATGTCAAGTAGGAAGATAAATGGATAGATGATTAAATAGTATAAATCCACAATTCCATCAGGCGTTTCCATTTTTGGGTCAAATTGTAATCCAAGCCTATTAACTAGTCCATCTCAGTATAGATATCCAAATTTGGGCCTTAATGAATTACAAACAAAAGATTAATTTTGTAGTCAATGATTGCTAATATACTCTTCCAAGCATCACTTTCCCCACATTCATGTACAGCTCTGTATCATATGTTTCTACTTCCAACAGTTTGTTATCAAATAAAAGGACATAATCGACATCTTTGGCATGAGGTATCTGGTTAATAAACGACAAGAAATTAGCCACTGCATTTCCATAAGGTAACAGATACAATAAATATCAGAAGCAACTGAATCTCAAACTGGTCAAACCTGGAAGAATTCCAAGCCCTTGAACACAAAGAAGCAACCAGCCATGTCAACAGCTGACGAGTTGCCACCTTGGTTTGCAAGAACAACAAAAACTGCATTGTGGCATGTGCTCAATGTGACATTATTATATGTTCCTATAAGGCGGTGAAGGTATAGAATGCCAGAATTTAAGCAACTCCTGCAACTGCTGTCCAGTGAAAGTGGCATCTTGCAGTTATTAGTAACATCAAGAAAGTTAGGAGATTGCATCATTTCTAAGACAGTTTCTCTCCCTTTACACTGATAAGAAACTCGAATTTTAGGGCCCAGCCCACAAGATGTACTAACACTTGGTGGAATTCCATGTAAATTAAAGGTTTCTGATATAGAATTCAGGCAGATATCTGTGAATGCTGATGGAACTCCCAGCTGGCCTGTGGCATTTGCATAATGCGCCATAGAAATGGCAACAAACGCATTAATATAGCGGCAGCACTCTCCTCTTTCATTTAGATTAGAACATGCAGAAGCTGCCAGAGTAAAATTTGACCAGCGAAAATCTAGGGGACAATCTGCATGGGGAAATGAAAAAAAATAAATCAGGGATGAAGCTTTGATTCTTAAAATTGAGCTAGAACTCAAACACAAATGATTATGGTTACAGCTTCATCAAACAAACAAACAAACATCATTGTTGAGTACTTTTATGACGAAACATCCATGAAAAGCTATTATGCCCAAGTTCGTGTAGAAGAATGTGCATGAGCTAAGATGCCCATATGTATGTTGCAATGAGCGGAATGAATGTATTGAGATTCTAAAGGTGTAGCTATATATAATGAAGTCAGATTCATTTTCAATCGATAATATTACCCCTCTGTTTTTGGTGTGGTGCGGACTACAACTTTTAAGTATAACGACGACTAGTATGGTCTCTATTCCTTAATGCAGGTCAAGGTAGTTTAAAAGGGTTGGAGATGCATGTATTTCCAAATTGAAGAGTCAAAAAATCATTTTGTAGCAATTTTTATGACATAACTTTCCACTTTCTTCATGGAAATATTTCTTAAGGTGATTGAAGAAATTGATTATGTTGAAACCATAGGTTTGGATGCCTAATCATCCATATGCTCAATTCAAAGAGTCTAGAATGTTTATGTTCTAGTCCATACTAATTCAGGTCAAACTATTTCACCTGCATAATTCTATTAACACCAAATGCATTAGGTTTGACCTTCATTATTTATCTAACCTCATAGTAAACCTTCATTATTTCTAAAAAAAAGATCATAAATTTCTCTTGCAGTACATCTTCACAGCACTAAATCAGTGTTGCAGACTGATTCGCACACCTAAATGAAGTCCATCTGACAATGTAGATACAGAAAAATTCCAAATTTTATACAAATTCTATCAGAAAAAAATTACATAATCACCATTCAATGAATAAAATCCCAATCAGAACACATTATACTAAGACAAATGAAAATTTTAAACCAGAACATAAATAAAAGAAGAACTTTAAGCCAAAAAACCACTGACCTCCTGCGATCGCTAACAGCTGATGAGATTGGAGAAATGACACCAAGAACAAAAACCCTAACACAAGGGCAGGCATTGAAGAGAGAAGCAAAGAGCTTTCTAGTGTAGCAGTGAGAACTGAGAGCACAGCAGAGTAGCATTTAACAGTGGGTCTTCTCGCTGCTTTTTTATATGAGTCCGCGGATGAGCGGACCCCCCCCCCCCCCCCTCTCTCTCTCTCGAGAAGGCTTCACCGTTCCGCTCATCCGCGGGAGACACGGGCTGCCGTTCGGCCGCGGACAGCGATCCCCGGTTTCTTGGCAGAATTCAAAAGGGGTAAGCGGGTAAGCACGTGGCTTATATCGTGCCCTCGGGTGAGCAGACCGCGTCTTGAGGGCCATGACGCTGGTGGAACCCGGCTCAGGATGTACACGGTTAGGGCCCAGCTGTCATAGCATAACACCAAACAGTACAGAAGCTTACTTGGCAATCAATTGAAAGTGGGCCCAGCGTTTTTTAGCTCTCTGTACGGTCTGCGACGGTGAATGTTGTTTGGGATGAACACTTGACCGATGGAGCAGATACTGGAGAGTTGACAAGCGTGGGACGCGAGTTACCGTGGGGCGCAGGAGGGGAAGTGAATAAAAAAGTAATTAATTTTTGCAAAAGGTGAGCAAGCATGGACCTAGTTGGTTAAAAAAAAAAAAAAAATCTCTTTGGACTTTTGTGCCTTTTTCCAGCATGAAAGCATCTGAGTTAATTTTTTTTCTTTATAGCCGGAATTACACCGTTTGGTTAAGGGTGAAAGTGAGGAAGTAAGAAAGTGAGAAAGTGGTAATAGTTCCCTTTGGAACTTAGGAATTGGTTAGTAAGTTTTTCGGTGTTTAGATGTTATTGGGAAGTGTGGTTTGGAAAATGTTATGTCTTTTCCGGTGTTTGGATGGTAATGGAAAGTGGAAGTGGAAAAGTTGACCACAAAGTTGACCGCAAAATAATATTAAAATAAAAATTAATTAAGAAAAATAAAAATAGACTGTAATTAGAATGCAAGTGAGATTTACATGACCAAAAAATTAACTGTTTTATGCTACAACTTATTATAAATGAGATTTACATGACCACAAAATTAAACTGTAGCACTCTGAAAGTGAGGAAATTGTTGTGTAAAAGAGAAGAAAAAAATGAAAAGTGGTTTTCTTATTTTCCTTTTCCGGTGTTTGGATAGATAGGGAAGTGAGCAATTATACTTCCTTATTTCCTTACACCGCCCACTTCCTTGCAACCAAACACGTCCTTAATAGTACATGCAATAAGATGCATCTCTTTGCATAATAGCAAGAAGATCATCTGGGAAGTGTTTATGTTAAATTCGAGTCTCCTTGACAATGCGTCTAGGGGTGCGAACGGGTCGGGTTTGGCCCGACCGCTCTCGAACCCGCCGGGCCAAGCCCGGACCCGCCCGAGAAAACTCGGGAACGTCCCGGGTCCCGGCCGGTCTGGGCCGGGCCAGACCGGGGTCGTGCCGTGCTGGCCCCTTTTTTTTAAAAAAAATAAAAGATATATGTTTTAACTTATAAATATGTTTTGTTTCCACAATTTCACATTCCCACTTTGGCATTGTTAACTAACCAAAGCAGTTTTTTTTAAATTTAAAAAAAAATTGAGTTTTTTGGTGTGGGGTGGTGGTGGGTGGAGGCCGGTGGTGGGTGGTGCGGCAGAGGGGGAGGGGGTGGACGTCGGAGGGAGGTAGGTGGCGGGCGGTGGAGGCGGATGGCGGTGGTGAAGGTGGAGGCCGGTGGTGGTGGTGGTGGTGGAGGCCGCCGAGGGAGGCGGAGGTGGCGGTGGTGGAGGCGGAGGCCGGTGGTGGACGTAGAGGTAACGGAGGCGGCCGAGAGAGGCGGAGGAGGTGGTGGTGAGCGCGGAGGCTGGGGCCTAGCGGGCCGGGCCGAAACCCGGACACGGCCCAGGCCCGGGGGGCATCCCGGCCTGCCTGGGCCGTGGGCCACATTCGCCCCACCCGCGCATGCCCCGAGTGGAAGGGCGAGCCGGGCCGAGGATAGGCCCGGGTCGCCCGGGCAGGGCTGAGCCCGGGCGCACAGGACTGGGCCGTGCGGGTTGCCGGGCCGACCTGCCCCAGTTCGTACCCCTAAATGCGTCCTCAATTAGCTAGCCATTAACGCTTCCATTCGCTTTCCTGAAAATGTGAGACACTCTAGAAGACTAGATCTCACCGCCTTCCTCAACGTATTCCTGAAGTCCTCCATTAGGTAGTTCCTTCCTACTCCATTCAATTTTTCAATTCATTAACAATATTTAGAGAGTCTCCTCCCACCCAGATTCTATGCACTGGCAGGTGTGAGTCAATCTTGCCCAAAGCCCACGCAACTCAGCTTCATTCACATCCTTCGACTGCAGGTTAATGGCCCCAGTAGCAATTGGTTGTTCGATCTCATTTCTAATGGTGAACACAGCTCCTGCCTCATCTGCCCCGTTTCCTCCCTAGACCCATCAAAAATTAGTTTGATCCACAAAGAGCCAGGGGGGTACATGCACACCGCTTCTCCTCAACTTGCCTCTTGACATTACTGAAACTTCATCCTCTCAACATTGCTCTGTCTTCTCCTAAAGCAAAAAATATCTACTTTGAGTTTAAAACGCTCAATTGACAAAACAAATACTCGCTCTACAATCTGGTGTTGCTCCCCCGCTTTGTTTTTGAATTTCATTTCATTTATTTCTTTCCAAATACACCAAGCTATATTTGCAATTATAGCATGTCTAAATATTTTGTGTCACCTGTGCTAAGATCAACCCCTTGCTGAACATTACACTACTTATCGAAGCTCGCAGGACTGTTGTCAAAGTGACTCTCCTCCATGAGTAGAGGCTGGGCCCAATTAACACAAAACTTTCGTGGACCAGACTCAGTAAGCTTTTCAAAGAGCGTAACTGTAGCAATAACAAGATCTTTCTAAAAAGGAGAAATGTCTCTCGAAAATTCCTCTCCTCCCCCCAAACCACCGCTCCCCTCCTCCCAGACGCCTCTGATCAACATCCTACCCCCTGATGCTGGCCCATCGTCCTCCTATAAGGCTGTTCTAAAGCCTAAGTCGCTCTCCCCTCCATAGCTTACCCCTGATGACATCAATTGTCTTCGGCGCTGCTACCCTAATCCAATTAGGGTTCCGTCGAGTCTCGTGGAAGAAGAGTCCAAACCTTGGGCTTTCTTTTTAATTGAAAAATTCCTTGAGAGATCTATAACTACTGATAAGGTATTGACTTTGTTGGCTTCTAAATGGTCTCCAGAGAGAGATTGGGAGATTATCCTGATGAATTTTGTGTTTTTCTTGTTTTGGTTTACCTCAGTTGCTGATCGTGATGAAGTTCTTAATGATGGGCCTTATGTCATCGACGATGCCACTTTGGCACTTGAACCGTGTCGCCATCCTTCTTGCCATCTCCCCACCGTCTTCCTCGCACTATTTTGTGGATGTGCCTGCCGAATCTACGAACAGTGTGCTGGAATGCTCCCACACTTGAGCTCATCATATCTGCGTGGGCCGTTTTGTGAAGATGGATGAATCCACCTCGCTGATGACTAAAGGACGGTATGCTCAGGTTGTTGTTGAGGTAGACTCTGGCAGACCGCTTGTTCCAGGCACTGATGTCGTGCTCGAAGGCATTGATGCCCCTGTCTTCTAGCAGTGCTTCGAATACGAACATATTCATCTTTCCTATCCTCACTATGGCTGTATCGATCACTGTTAGATTGATTGTAAGTCTCCTCCGTCGTCTCCGACTAATAATCTGTCTTCTTCTCAACCCAATAGGTATTCATCTTTGGATGGGGATGTAGTTATGGCACCTGTTGACGTCCGTGTGGTTGTCGATGATGACAAGCCAGCTCCTATGGCCTGGATTCATGTTCGTCGGAGTGGCCGCAAACCCTAGGCAGCCGACGAACTCCAGCGAAAATGACCCTTCTGCCCCACGTGCCTCCTCACGTGCTAGAATTGGTCCTTTTGCTCCTTTGTCACATGCTCAGGCACGTGCCTCTCTTGCTTCTCTCTCGGCACGTGAGAATGGTTCTGAGGATCAGGCTGAGGTTTTTGGAGCCATTGGGCTGGTGATACTCCCGGCCTTCGAAGCATATGGGCCTCAGCCAATGAGCGTTGCAAACTCAGATGGGTCTGCGGGGGCTTGTGGGCTGACTGATTAGTCTCCAAAATTACATATTTCATACCACATATTTACATTTATTTAATATTAAATTCTGTTAATAATACCTCTCTTCTATGTTTCTAGGTCCATGGTATGAAATGAAGAAGAAACCCAAAAATCTCATTTATTTGATGATTTTTTAGAGCCTACATATAGTCATTGACTTTGAAAGCCTATCTGCTAATTCTTAGAGCAGATTCTGACAAAGTGACAGGAGGTACAAGGAGTAGTGTGCAGCAGGAGGCTGCACACCCTGGAGCAGCGTGCGCGACCCCAGAAAGGCCGCGAAAATAGGGCAAAAGCCGCATTTTCGCGGCCTTCTGGTGGAGCCACGTATCGAGTTTCGACGCTTGACCCCGTATATCTCCCCTGGTGCCCCCCTTTGCCTATAAATACCCCAGTTTGGCCAGATTTTAAGAGAGGAGAGTTTTTTAGGGGTAGTTTCTCCCATTTGTGTAGTTTAGTTTTCTTCTTTTTTTTGTTTTTCATTTCCTTTGTGGATCATGTAATAGGGAGGAGAGAGATGCATAGGATGAAGGTTAGAGTTCTTATAATGGAAGGTGACATTTTATGAAAGGTTCTCTCCTTATCTCTATTGGTTTTCTTCTCTCTAACTCTTTATATGCTTAGCTTTTTCTCTCATGGCAGCTAACTACTTGTAACACCCCGCTCCCGGAATACGTACTTAGTTGCGTATTCAGATTTTTGATCGTATTTTTCGATTTACCTTCTGTACTTATTTTGTATTATGAATTGTTTATATGATTGTTTTGTCTTAAATTTGGATTCGTGGACTCGGAGTCGGCCCTAGTCTGAACCGAAGACCCGATCCTAGTGTATTACTCGATTTGGTCTTTCCGGTAATTAGATTTGACCGATTTCAGTTTCAAATATTATTTTCCTATATTTTAGATTTTATATGATTTTCTGAAATTTTCCTGAATTTAATTAAATATCTTCAAAACCGGTGTCGGCCAGTGCCGCTGACCGATTCCTTGATTTTTAGTTTACAAACGGTTTAGAATTTCTACAAGTACCTTTAGACATTATTTCTTAAAATCATATTTTCTATCTACATACTTTTTCTGAAGATTTTATGAATTTATGAAAATTCCACCGGAGTCGGTAGCTAGCTGATTCCGGGATTTTTAGTTTTAAAACTATAAAGTATTTCTTAAAACGGATTTCACTATGAGTTTTAGAATATTATTCTTGATTTTTGATAATTATTTCGGGTCGTTCCGAGATACTTGAATTTCGGACGATTCCGGTATTTTCCCGAAAGATTTCCGCATCCGCAACCGAATCCCGGGAATCCGCCACTTTCATTATTTTCATTTTCTCTTCCAAGAGAATAATTTCTATTTTCCATTTTCTTTTCCTTTTCCTATTTTCTTTCTTTCCTTCCTCCACAATCCACAAGAATTCCATTTTCCAAAATTCCAACAATTCCAAAATTCCATTTTCTTCCAATTACTTCCACCAACTTCCTCATTAAATGCCCCCTTTTTCTCTCTCTTCCATGGCCAGCCAAGTGTGGCTAGGAGAGACACCTCACCTCCCCTATTTACAAAAACCCCCCTCTCTTCTATCTTATTTGCACCTCCTTCACAAAATCTAAAACCTATAAATACTTTTCCTTCTCCTTCTTCATTCATTTTCACTTCATCTTTCTCTTTCTTCTCTTCACCAAAACCCTAATCTCCAACATCTCCTTCACCTCCACCACCTCCACCGGCGCCTCCGGCCACCACGACTCCGGCGAGAGACCCCGATCTCCGGCCACCACTTCTTCTCACCAACACCAACAACAAAACCTCCACCAAATCCCACCTTCTTCTTCATCATCAACTTCAATCACTACCACCATCACTCCATCACCTTGTACTTCTTTTAGGTAAGTGTTCTTCTTCACCAAGCCTTGGATAATTCTTAGTATACTTGTGTCTTCAAATCATGTAATTTGATCATCAAACAAACCATCACAAATCTGTTCTGTGTGCTGTTTCCAGTCGATTAGTCGACTTGACCTAGGAGCTAGTCGACTTGAAACCCTTATTTGAAACGTAACCTTTTCAAGAACACAGTTTTAGTCGACTTAGGTTATTTATTAGTCGACTAGAAATCTCGATTAGTCGACTACTCCCTTGACCCTAGTCGACTAACCTTTCCTGAATCAGAAACCCAACTCTCTGTTACTCAGTATTAGTCGACTTGACATGACTGTTAGTCGACTTGAGATGTCTGTTAGTCGACTACCCTTTCCACCTAGTCGACTAACTTTTCCTGAAACCAGAACCCAACTCTCTGGAACCCAGTTTTAGTCGACTATACCAGACTGTTAGTCGACTAACCCCTTTATTAGTCGACTACTCTTTCCACCTAGTCGACTAACTTTGGCTGTCTGTTATAGTTGATTCCTTTCTTGAATATGAACCATATCCTTGAGTCTTATATCATATATGGGTATTGCTTGACTTGTCTATTGACAAACATCATCTTCCCTTCTCTCTTTCTCTCTCTCTTCACTCTACATATTTATATCATATATTATGGCGCATCCCGAATTCCGTGGATTTCGGACCTTTCGGCGTTTCTGGTGATTCAGGCGAGTGTTCTCGCTCGCTACCCTCTTGCTCCCTATTTCATTGATTATGCAAATATTCTCGTTCTAGTCTCCATGTATTTTATTTCATGTTCTATATCTTTACTGTTTTATACTATGCGTGGCCGACCCTTCGTGGTCGTTGTACTTTGGGTTACTTTTATGTTACCTTGCCATACCATTACCTCAGACTAGTCAGTTGCATGCTTTTATTTAACACATGTATATCACCTGACCATCTAGTGTGTTATCACCTGACCACCTGCCATGCTAATATTTGACAAGACCCTTTAGTTATTCTATGACTTGCCCTGACTATTATCAATCTCTTGCCATGACTTAACCCGACTATTATCAATCCTTTGATATGCTTGGTTGTTTACTAAATATCATCATTCTGTCATGCTATCACTTAACACCCAGCATGATAACTTGACTTGTGATTATCACCTTTACGGGAACTTTACTTTATTATCCTGTATCATGATCAGTGACTTGTATTCCTGCTTTATATGCAGTGACCTGACTATATAGTACGTATGTACTCCTGATTCCTGATCATGTCCATTTCCTGTTATTCCCGTAAAGTGATAATTAAACTAATGAATCCTAAAAAGGACCAACTTGTATTGGGTCGGGGGAAACATGCGGATATCAATATGTGTTCGTGTTTACAGTGGCTTTTAGGAATGTGTGCAACTACATGTTCCGTCTGACCTGTGGGCCTCCAGGGGACCGAGGGGAGAGCTGGCTCCCTCATTACTGGTACCATCATGATAAGGGCATACATAAGTCCCTCCTGTTAGCCTTGCGGCTGGTTTCCGTTACCATGCAACGGAACAATCCTGGGCCGTGGTCCCGGGTATGTACGGGACCCACTGTAAACATAGTTCGTTGATACCCCCGCTGGTTTCCAATAACAACCTTGTTTTACTCGGATATGGATCTATGTGCGTTGGGACGCTAGTTCACATAGCTAGATATCAGGGTAAGACGAGTAATAATAAAGTGTCATAATAACCGGCTCTTTAAGTTGTAAGTGGAGGTATGTGGAATGGGACGCATACTAAAGCCTGCAACTTAAACGGCTATGAATCTGTGATGTGCCTTACCATAATTATTTGTTCCGGACTTTATATCGGATTTCCTGTTTTATGAGTATTATCGTATTATCTGCTCATATTCTGCTTTATCCATTGTATTCACTTGCCTCTTGTTCATTATCTTATCATGCCTGAGAACAGTCGGGTTGAATGGGCTCGGGTTATGGTGACATGAGATAAAGGTATATAGATGAGGGTTTCCTTGTTTGGATTATTCCTTCGATGTACTAGTCTCATGGAACCGTAATCTGAAGCCATACAATCAGATTGCTTGTCCTTGGCTTTACATGACATGTACTCACCCTTGCTCGCCACTTGGTTTTGCTTCACCACTCGCCTGGGGAGTATCATTTGACTCCCCTGGATCCTCATGTCCAGGTCATGGAGCTTGGAGCGTGTAGATTCTCCCCCTTGCGGATCAGAGTAGCGCAGCGGTAGCGTGGATCCCCAGCCGATCATCCAGAGCTCCATCCTTCCAGGCCCCTTGTGAGTCTCTCGAGTTTTCCTTTATAAACTCGTGAGTACCCTTATCTGTTTATACTTGTACATTTCCAAGTCCTTTATACTGTTCATATATGTACATTTCCATGTATTCCCGCATTTGCGCATATCAGTGATGTAATATTCATGTAATATCGGATCACTTCTGGTGATAACTCTGTGATTGTATTCATGTGTTGGAATGTATAATGCACCACTTACTTCCGTACTCTGATTCTTGTCTGTACTGATGCTTAGCGTATATACGGGAGGGTAGTTCTGACCTACGTATATACGTCGCAGTGACGTCCCCGTATCCGCCGGGATCGGGGCGTTACACTACTAATCACTAATTTGCTAACTCCTTACTTGATAATCTACATGAATCTAATAGCCTCTACTTGGCCTTACTCTTGCAAGAGCCATTGATGGTTCGTGATGATGGATTCTATCACTCTAACATCTAACTCTCTAACAAGTTACCATGAGATATGTATGAAATAAAGAATGGTAACTTGTTAGAGAGTTAGATGTTAGAGTGATAGAATCCATCATCATGAGCCATCATCATCATGAGCCATCAACTCTTTACATGCTTAGCTTTTTCTCTCATGGCAACTAATTACTAATCACTAACTTGCTAACTCCTTACTTGATAATCTACATGAATCTAATAGCCTCTACTTGGCCTTACTCTTGCAAGAGCCATTGATGGCTCATGATGATGGATTCTATCACTCTAACATCTAACTCTCTAACAAGTTACCATTCTTTATTTCATACATGCTCTAGTTAGTTTTGATGGTTTAAGTGTAGCTTGCTCTTGTTTATTGAGTTTGGATGTGAAAGTGATCTTATGGGTCATGCTTTGTAAAACTCTTAAACCAAGAACTAGTGATGGCCAAGGATACATGTGAGGTAATAATCACTAAGAGGTTAGCATATTGGTGGAGCCATTAGTAGTTAGTAACCATGGGTTTTTTTCCTTTTTACTTTGTTTTAGAAATAATTTCAAAACCACAAATATCTTCTCTTCAATGTTTCTATCTTTATTTCCACCGTTCTCTTCTCTTTTCATTCTTTGTTTTCTTTTCTTTTCATTCTTTAAAACATTGAAGAACACTTAACACACACGTGAATCGACCGGTTAAAACTTCTATCGCTTCCCGTCCTTGTGGATTCGACCCGTTTAGCCACCATACTATAACGGAAGTATCGATGAAACTAAAGCACACACTTTTAACTCGTGATTTCAAAACATACACTTTTCGTGTACGATTTTCCCCGATCACTGACCCAATGGGCCATCACTCCATCTGGGCCCTCAAAAATTGGAGTAAAAATGGGAGCTGGTCTATCTGAGGCCCAACACCCCTTTAATTTGGCAATGACACCATAACCCAATGCTGCTGATATGGACGCCTTTTAGCGATGTTAGCTCAGGGCTCCTGTGATTTGACTCCGGATAATGATGACTTGGAGGATGTTTCACTCAAGAAGTTTTTGAAGAAGAAAAGTAAAGAAAGAAGATTGTGGATCCATTGAGATGTCGTCGGTGTGCAATTACAGAATCTGGGATCAAGTTGGGCAAGAACAAGAAAAAGAGTAGTTCTTCATCATCCTTTTCGCTTCTAGTTGCTCTTTCTGATTTTGATGGACCGCTTGAAGACTTGACTGCTCACGACAAGGAAATTCTGAAATTGATCCCCTCTACAAGGAGACTACTTGATCGCCTTGTATCCTTCTGTTATCTTTTGTTTTTCTTTGTTTTTAGCTTTGTAATACTTCTGACTATCAAAAAAAAAAGTATCTTTCTCATTTATGGTGTTTTTATTTTGATCTTGGACACATTCTATTTGTCATTATGGTATTTTTATCACCATATCTTAAAGCTTTCGTTTAGGTTGTCCTGCAGGCGCAAGTTTATTATCCTCTCAACGCCTCCCAAGTTCCACCCGTAGCGCACTTCTTATATCTTCAGAGTTTATGATCCTTAAAATCATATTTCATCTGTGTGTTTTATGAGAATGGGAGGATTCTGAATATAACTCGATTTCCTTATAATTCATAGTATGGATGCACAACTTGCAAATGAATAATTATTATGTAATTTAGGGTCATCTTTTCACAACTATATCTTTTCTCTTTTGTTCTAAAAAAATGTGCATATAATCTGATCCACAAGCTCTCACTGTCTTTCTCTGTTTTAAAACTCTGTAATTCAACTCAAAAAGTTCAAATTAGATTATTGATAAAATTTAGTCAAATATAAGTCAGGCATATAAAAAATCTGACAAATTTTAGTATTATTCAACTTGCTTCCTGCAGTATATGATAGAACAGAGGGCCTGTTTGTTTCGCTGCAAATGAACGCAAGTCTTAAGTCGTAAAACTTCTTTTGAAAATTACAATTAGAGGGAGTGAATAGGTATAAACTAATCTAATAAAAATTCTAGACAATATAATATGGAATAACACAACCGATCACTCAAAATAAGACTTGAAGCCGGATTCCCCGTGAAGGGCTCTGAACTTCTTCTCATTATTCCTCTAGATAAAAGTTGAGGTGCTCAATTGCTATCTTATTAAGATGAGTATTAATCAATAAGAATAAATGAATGATAAACAAGTAAATAAAGACAATAAAGTAATCGCAAACAAAAAGATTTGTTCCGAGATTTGAGTCACCGCTCTACGTCCCCGTCTTCACCATCGTGAGGGACTTCACTATCCACTATTGGATCCTCTACAAAGAGACCTTACAATAAGGAATCACTCGGAGTACACAACTCCTCAACTCGATCCTGTATACCAGAGGCAACACAAAACTAATTGAGATAATAAGTTCTGGGTGATTAAGAAATCACAAACACTCTTTTTGTAACTCTCTTACAAAAACCCTATAGGAAAAAATGTAAATTTGAAGCTCAAGGATGTAAGTGAGAGTAAAAATTCAGAAAAGTGAGATTTTAAGAGCATAAAAATTCAATTAAAACTTTGAAAATAAGAGCACAAAAGAAAACTTGAAATTTTTTCTCTTTGAAAGTAAAAACTAGATTTTCAATAGAATTTATTGTTATGAAATATTCAATCCCAATGACCCTTTATATAGTTTTTAGAAAAACACTTTTAGAATAATTTTACCATGTCTAAAAAGAAAGAAATTGACCCTAGAAATTCAACTTTTCACGTTTTAAAAGAAACATATTTAAAAATAGATTTAAAAGAACTGGTCGTTACTGTCAATCTGGCAGTCTGTCAGTCGACTGGCAGTTCGACTGGCCATTCAAAAAAATTGACTGTTGGCTCTTGGTCGACTGTGTTTAACCGAGATATAGTCGGTCGACCGTCCGATCGACCGCAATAAGGGACTGGTCGACCAGTCGGTCGACCGGGAATGTGCACAACATGCACACCCTAATTGCCAGAGGTTCGGTCGACCGTTCTGGCGTGTAATAGCCACGGTCGACTGCCCGATCGACCTACCTAGACCAAAAAGTGAAGCGGTGTGCGCTTTATCATCTCAAAGAGGGGGAAAAAATACAATTTATCATTGACCCAAGCCCTAGTGGCATTTGACTCCGAAATTAGAATTTATCTCTAGTTCACTATCAAAGATCTATCACAATTTGTAGCGCGCAGGTTTCTTTCTTGGTGTTTTTCTGTCTCCCTCTTTCTCATGATGCAAGTCCTGGGACTTTTGAGAAAACAAATAAAGCAAAATTTAGGCTCTTGATAAAATTCTACCATATGCATGCATTGAGTCTTCCCTTGCCAGCTACATCTTAGATATGCCTCAAATGCCTATAGGAATTAATCATAATCCAACTTTTAAACTGTATATTAGATAATTGATAGTCAGCTTTAGTTGAGATGTTAATAACATTAGTGAAGGGAGAAGGTAGAACTGATTATTCTAGTTAAAAGATCTTCATTGCTGTAATTTTGTATTATATTCTTCTCTTTGCAGACTTTGAAAATAAATTAGTAAATGACATGACATAAGACAAGCAAAGTATTGACAAAGAAAGGAAGCGATAGCACAAGATATGCATTACAGCTACACCGAAACTCTGGAGCTGTGGTGAAAACTACAAGATATATTACTATACTGAGTCTTCTCAATGAAAAGATTTGATCTCGAAATTTATTTTCTAATGTCACTGATATGTAATTTAATCACTTGCTTTTAAAAGAAATCTATGTACTTTTGTATGCAGAATGGAGTCAGGGGACTGATGTTGGATATGTACGACTTCGAAAATGATGTATGGTTGTGTTACTCCTTTGGTGGAAACTGCTACAACTTCACTGCCCTTGTAAGATCAACACTTGAAAACTTTCTCTTGACCTCTGAATTGCTAAAAAGTTCTCTCATGAGAAACTAACTACTAATCCTGAATAGTTATTGATCAGCAACCAGCCATCAATGTGCTCAAAGAAGTCCAAGCTTTCCTTGAAGCAAACCCTTCTGAGGCCATTACGATCATCACCGAAGACTATGTCAAGTCCCCCAATGGCCTGAGCAAAAGTGTTTCAACGCTTCTGGCCTGACGAAGTACTGGTTCCCGGTGTCCCAAATGCCCAGGAACGGTGGGGACTGGCCTTTGCTCAGCGACATGATCAGCAAGAATCAGCGATTGCTGGTCGTTACGTCAAATCAGCAAAGGAGGCAAGTGAGGGAATTGCTTATGAATGGAACTACATTGT
>JAVJIF010014783.1:80000-127006 GCA_038442645.1 Agave tequilana
TCCACCTCCAATTTCATCCAAACCCACCACCACCACTTCATCTTCTTCCCCAAAATTTCTCACCAAATCACCTTCTCCACTTCTAACTCCTCAATCATCACCTCCTCCTCCTCCTCTAACTCCCCACTACCTTCAACAACCACCACAACCACCGTAACCACCACCACCATCAACTACCACCACCACTCCTCTACCAAACATCAACCACAAAACAACCAAACGACCCCCTCCTCTCCTCCCCAGGGCAGCGCACGCGCCGCCCCTCCCCCCGTGGCGCCACCGCCGCCGCCAGGCCGTCGGCGCTGGCGGTGGTCGACAGCCTGGCGGCGGCCGACCACCACCACCCCCTCCTCTTTTTCCATTTCTTTCTTCTTCTTTCTTCATTTCTTCCTTTCTTTTCTTTTCTTTTTCTTTTCCCTAAATAAACCCACATTCTCACATCCCTAAAATACCCATCCCCTCATCCCCAAATTACTTCCCTATATTTACATACCCTCTCCTTTTAATTCCTAATTCCTTTCTAAAAATAACCCTATATTTTCTCTCTCCTCTCTCTCTCCTCTCTCATTCCCTCTCTAATAATTATATAAATATTTATATTTATATATTTTAATATATGTATATAGGCTAGTGGCTTGCTCGCACGGATTCGCGAATTTCTCAGATTTTAACCCGATATTTCATTCCGATTTCAGGCGAGTACAGTTTCTTTTGAACATGCATCTATTTATCATTATGCGAGTGTTTATATTGAAATCACCAGGAGGGAGGTGAATAGGTGACTAGCTAATCTAATAGTGAATTAATGCGGAATTAAAAACTATTTATGCAAACTAAAAATTCTTATGCACGACACACCAAGTATAACACAAGAGTGTAGCCGGATTCCCCGTGAAGGGCTCTGGACTATCTCCTCAAGATTCCCTAGATAAGAGTTGAGGTGCTTCTATGGCTCTCTTGGTTGAATACAAGTGTGAGAAAACAATCCCCAAGCATATATCAATATAAACACAAGTATATATCAAGCATATAAAGATGAAAGCAATATAAGCAAGTAAGATATAAACACAAGTGAAAGATAGAGAGAGCAATCGCAAACACGGAAGAATTGTTTCGAGGTTCGAGCACCCTTGATCTACGTCCCCGCCTTCAACACTATGAAGGATTTCTACTATAAACCGATCCCACTGGATCACTCAGTGCCACAACACCTACAAGTGAGTTCACACTAGAACTCTTTGGACTCTCTAGTCCCTCTCATGTTCCCGCAAGAACTACACACCGCAAGCACACTAGCTTGCCGAGGCCGCACCTCTACACCAAGCTCTCGCTAGAACTCGAAACAACGCGAACCCGCAACTCCGCCTTCACAAATACAAAGTATGAACTCTTTGTGATCTAAACACTTGATCATCTAAAAATAATCTCACAACAACTCTCCTATAGGAATGATATAGTAATGGAAAGCTCAAGTATGTGTGAGAAAATAAGGATGGAATTTGTGGTGAAAAACTGAAAGAAATCATTTTTTAAAACTCTTGACAAACTCTCATTTTGATTTGAAAATATTGGCTCTAAAACATGTGCATAAAACCACTGATGTAGGTAGGAAAAACTAGCGCAAAAACTCTCTTGAAATCTTGTAGAAAACAGTTCAATGGAGCCTCAATTATAGACCAACAAAAACTAGCCGTTGGGGTCCAAATCAGCAGCTCACGCTGATGTCGGTCGACTGGCCGGTCGACCGCCACCGGTCGGATTTTCGACCGTTGTACCACCGGTCGACTGGCCGATCGATCGGGACCTGGATACAAAGAGCAGAAGCTCTTTGCCGGTCGATCACCCAATCGACCGGGGCCAGATCCAGAGAGCAGAGCTCTCTGGCTGTCGACCGGGTCGGTCGACTGGCCCTCTAGCCAAACAAGGCCATGCACCTTTGTGCACATCGGTCAACCGCCCGGTCGACCGACCTCTGGCTCGGTCGACCGTGCGGTCGACCGTCAGAAGGCCAGAAACAACATTTTAGGGATTTAAAAACTTGTCTTTTTATCTTCAATAAAATCCCATAAATTCACTAAAAATCTACAAAAATAAGTTCAGTAATATACTTTGATATACAAACATGTTTGAGTAAAAATCAAAATATGTTACAAACATTTTGAACTATTTTTGTAATATGAAAGTTTTGCTTTAAACAAAAATCTGTATTTTTTCAAAATGTTTTTTCCAAATTGAAAACCGATTTTTTCAAAACTCCTCCAAATATAAAAACAAGATATTCTAAACACTTTTAAAGCTTAGTGTGTATGGATATGATCCACTACACATATATGATGAAATATTTATGTTTTTGACATTAAGCTCTAAATAAAGTTTTGATAAAAACATATGTTATATTTTGAGACTTAAAAACCAAATTGATATTTTTTCAAATGAAAACTCTTTTATGAAACATATATAAATCTTGTGTGTGAGTGTATATGAACTTGAGCAATCCACTAACTAATCTATCCTTTACATTTTATCTAAAAACAAAATCTTACTAAAAATAAACCTAGACACAAGTCTTCTCTTGAAGGTCTCCACTTGAAAATCTTCTTCTCCTTCTTGACTTGGTCCAAACTTTGATCAATGAGCTTGACTCCTCTTGAGTACTTGATGTGGTCTTAATGCACAAGCTCTTGAATCAACACGTGCTAAGTCCAAAACTTGACTTGAAATCCTTTGTTGAAGTTAAACACGTACTAAGATCTTGATCAAATATCTGAGACTAATTTAAACACAAGATCATTAGTACTATAACTACATGAGTTAATCATCATCAAAACTAGAGTGAGGGGCCTTTGGGTCAACAATCTCCCCTTTTTGATGATGACAAAACTCATGGAGTTATATATGCATGGATTAAAGTTAAGCTTCATAGAAGCTCCCCTTAACTCATGCATAGCAATAAACAATAAGATATTCAATGAAGTACATAAAACAAACCAAATATATATGCATAAATAAGGTGAGGGAAACATACATAAATCAAAAGTTCTTTTTCCAAAAACCTTCTCCCCCTTTATGTATAAACTTTCAAAATCTTTCTTCCCATTTTGTAAAAACATAAAATGCATAAACTCAATATATGCAAAAACTAAAATATGCATATATAAACTCAAAATCTTTCTCCCCCTTTTTGTCAATCATCAACAAAGGGGTGAAAAACAAATCAAGAAGAAGGATATATATGCGATATACATTCATGAAGAGGAAGATACTAAGTTAGCTTCTCTGCATACATGCATTACATGAAGAAGGGATGATAAGCCCTAACTCACATAACACATAATATACAATGCATAAGTGGAGATGTTAAGCTCCCCCTACACACGTGTATCACATAAAGAAGAGATGTCAACCTCCTTAATATAAAATACACTCAACATGAATCTATATATAGAAGAGATGTTAAGCTCCCCTTGTATATAGGCAATACATATCAAAACATTCTTTCTTTCTTCTTCTATCTTCATTTCTTCCTTTCTTTTCTTTTCTCTTTCTTTTCCCTAAATAAACTCACATTCTCACATCCCTAAAATACCCATCCCCTCATCCCCAAATTACTTCCCCATATTTACAACCATACTCTCCCCTTTTAATTCCTAATTCCTTTCTAAAATAACCCTATACTTTTTCTCTCCTCTGTCTCTCTCCTTCCTATAACTTTCTCTCTCCTCTCTCTCTCCTCTCTCATTCTCTCTCTAATAATTATATAAATATTTATATTTATATATTTTAATATATATATATATATATGGGCTAGTGGCTTGCTCGCACGGATTCGCAGATTTCTCAAATTTTAACCCGGTATTTCAATCCGGTTTCAGGCGAGTACAGTTTCTTTTGAACATGCATCTATTTATCATTATGCAAGTGTTTATATTAAACTTAAAAATTACTACCCTTGATTTATAGCATGATATTGATATGCGGACATCTTATTATTACCGTAACATGCCTAACACTTCCTGATGTAATATTCAGTACATGATTTCTTTCTATACAAGCTTATAGATGGTATTATACTCGATATTTACCTGACACTTGATATGTTATACTTGATGCATGATTTATGGTACCGGCACTTGATATATTATATTTGATACTTGATCCATGGCACTTGATATCTGACACCGGCACTTGATATGTTATATTTGATACCTGATCCACGGCACTTGATATTAGACACCGGTACTTGATATATGTCATACTTGTCACCTGATCCTGACCCCCGGTATATGACACATGCTAACCTTTACTTGATATGCTTTCATGTGGTACAAGTACATTGACCTGACATCGTGATCCTTGACCGGACACTACCACCCCTGATACCTGTATTATATGGCATAATCATGACTATCACTTTTACGGGGACTTGACATGATTATTATATTATTACCAGATATTTGGTACTCCTGAACTCCTGTACTCCTGAACACCTGTATACTTGAACCCCTGAAATAGGGAGGTTCCTGACATTACTCTGATATTATACTCCTGTTGACCCCCGTAATTGGATAACCATGAATAAAAGATTACTATGAATACCCTGTGGACACTATCACTGAACAATTCTAATAATTAGACAACTTACACCGGGATGGGGAAAACTGATGATTACCGATATAATCTCCATATTTATGATGGTCTTATAGTGTCACGCGGCCATATACTTGGATTCGACCTGGACGCCACCAGGCGCTTCCGTGGGGTGCACTGACACCCCTACTCCCCTACCTGCCGGTTGTGCCATAAGCCCCTGGGCCTATTCCTGTGGGAGCGGTGACATCCTATTCCTATTCGGGCGTATAATAAGTCTCGGTACCTAGCGGTACGTTCCGGCTCAGCACCGGATACTCCTTGACCGTTGTCCTGGGCATGTACGTGACCCATTCCAAGCATGGTTCGTCGTTCTCCATCAGTTTCTAATAACTTACTCTCGGGTCTGTATGCTGAGGTATGTGGGATGGGACACATACCGACGTATACAAATCAAATGAGTCTTAATAACTTAATAATAACATGCTCCTGATAACTGACTAGCTATACTCTTGATCTATACTGCTCACCACTTATACATGTACTATCTTATTGGATTACTTGATTGCTTTCAAACTGTTTCATTATTATATTATTGTGAAGGTAAAGTCAGATTATATAAACTCAGACTACAGTGACGTGAGGTATAGGGTATATATATGAGGGTTTTCTTGTTTGGATTATTCCTTTGATGTACTAATCTCACTGATCGGTAATGTGAGCTTATATAACTGATTTCCCTGTAGTTACTTTACTTACTGTCTCATTTCATGTTCATACGTGCTTATATTCACGATACACATTTCCTGTACACATGTACCTGTTATGCACGCCACTTGGCTTTAGATATGTACTCGTAGGGTTGCATCTGACAACCCTGAATTCTCATGTCCAGATTCTAGAGCCCGAACCATGGTGGCTTGTTTGTAACTGATCAGAGTGTGCAGCGGATCCTCCCGTGGTGGTCAGAGTGTAGCAGAAGTTTGGACGCCGCCGTCGCTCTTCCTTCCAGCTCTTCTCCTGTTTGGCTCTCGAGGTCCCTCTTGTTGCTCGTGAGCACCTCTCAGCTTTTGTATATCTCTTCGCATTATGTACTCTTGTATTTTCTAGTGATGTAATATTCCTGTAATATTGTTCGCTTTCTGTGATAATCATGTACTTATACTTTTCTGTTAGAATGTATATTACTACTGTGCTTCCGCACTTTGATTCTTACCTGTACTGATGCTTAGCGTAAATACATGAGGGTATCTCTGACCTTCGTATACGTCGCAGTAGCGTCCCGTACCCGTGGGAGCTGGGCGCCACAAGTAGACTCTATCAACTTGTAATATTTATTTAAAATGAATTATTGTTATGGGGAGAGAGTGGATTAATATGGTGGTGATAGATCAGATATATCCTCGATGTTAGATGTATTTGGATTCGATGTTTGTCATTGAGGTTAATATTTAAATTATTATTGTTTAGTATGTTACAGATCTAAATGTGAGAGATTTAGATTAGGATCTTATCGATCTGAGGAATGATTGGCTGGTGATTGTACTTACGTAAATGAATTTTATGGGAATCATTATTGGACTTAACCTTCGTTTATTTGATGATAACTTAGACGATAATTTAACTAGATATTGAGAATTTATTTTAAAATGATGTAGCTTTATGAAAGATGGGATATTGGACTTAGACTTGTCAGTAGACTCAATTGGAGTAAAGTTGACCTTGGGTTGAGAAACATGTGTTTAATTGGATTGGTTAGAACTAGTGGATTATACATATATACAGTTAGATTGGTATTTTAGTATATGCATCTTGTGATTGACCTTGATAGAAGTGAGAGTGTGTGATGTTCTTGATTGATGATTTTAACGTTATTTGATTGCGAGGAATTGACTAAACGTATTAGAACAGGTAGCTATTCCAGTTATTGAGATTTGGATATATTGGTGATTTAGAGGATTAGAGTAGATAGATGAATTATTGAACTTGTGGTTTACTGTACTGGATTACTTAGACATGGATTGATACTTATGGTAATTGTATTGGGACTATTGGTTGATGGATCAGTTACTATTGTATCCTAGTGCAGATGGATGAGATGTTGATTAGTTCTAGATGAGACTGTTCATTGAGCACTATCTGGATTCGTTATTGTACGGATTCATGTTATTGAAAGTTACGGGAAAAATATTGTCAGACCGTAACATATGCATTGTTCTGTTATTCTAACGTTTACACGGTAATATTGTTTATATTGTTATTGTTACATCATTGATATTGTTACTGTCACCATATCGTCCAAGTAATCGAAATAACATGGATAATGATTGTTTTAAATAATAATGTACATTGACAACTTACACTGGGATTGGGGAAATTGATGGAGGAGACAACATCTGTATTTGGGTGGACCTAGGATACAAGTTGCGCAGCCGACTTATGGTT
Organism: Agave tequilana; assembly: GCA_038442645.1. Taxonomy (NCBI): domain Eukaryota; kingdom Viridiplantae; phylum Streptophyta; class Magnoliopsida; order Asparagales; family Asparagaceae; genus Agave; species Agave tequilana. Next base: position 87,033 of record JAVJIF010014783.1, read on the forward strand.
CCACTGCAGGGTTCCGGGCGATGACTGACATCCCGTATTGTTCATATTGTTATTTTATTGACATATTATTATTGTTATTGACTACCTAGCGGTAGGACCTGATTCAGCGCCAGGTGATTGGGTCATGATTCCGGCTATGTACGGAACCCACCTAAAGTATAGATAATGTCTCCAACCGATCAGTTTCGATAACTTAGGACCCTGATTGACACGTGTAGTAGGCGTATTATGGGATGGGTTTATTACAAGTAACAATTGGTGTTCGCTGACATATTAAAAATTAATGACTGTTTATAGTGTATTGTGACTGACTGTAATCACCTAACTGTCAATATATGTATACAATGATAGACATATGATTGTACACATCACTGGATTGTATGCCAGACTAGTGACATATACTAGGTTACACATCTTAACATTAGTTTTTTCTTTTTTCATGATATAGTTATATATCGTTCATACATTTGTTCTTGATATTGATTATTTTGTTATCTTTTATTCCAATTTATTATGTTGTCATTATTTACATTGTTATTATACACGAGCACTTTCTTTTACACAAACTCATTAGGTCGCTTCTGATGACCCTGGATTGCACATCCAGATGCTGGATGTTTTATGTTCTTGTTCAGATGTTCGTTGAGCTCATACGCTTCGCGAGGAGTTTCTCTCTTTTGTTCAGGTGTTTGTTAAGCTCATACGCTTCGCAAGGATTTTCTCTCTTTTAGTTCTGGTATGCTTATCCCTCTTGTCTTCCCGTTATTTCCTGATTCTAGATATATATCAGATTCAGTTTTTGTTTCAGTTCTTTATTTATATAATATCATGTGTGGTCGCTTACATGTAATATTGCAGTGACCATTGATTTATTTTGATTTAAATTTATAACTTGTTCAGGTTACTTTAAGCTTAGTGTATATGCGTGTAATATTTTTTTTGCGTATATACATCACCGACTTTCGTCGCGACTCTGTTTTCACGTATTTTAAGAAAAGAAGCGGGGCGTGACAATTTCATATTACAGTCACATTGGCCTTTACATTTTCTTTTCCTGAAAATTTTGGTCACATAGACTGTTGTTCTACGTCCTGAAGAGTTTAAGCTATGTGGTCACAGTGTTCTTTTTTTTTTTTTTTCCTTTGAAACATAGGCTACAGTAGGATTTGAAACTGGGACTCTCCATAATTAACTTCCATCCTTTCTTGGTTAAAAAGCCAGAAGCAATAGGAACAACAAAAGGAGCTGATAAATACTACATTTATGTGAAGAGCCTGTAGACCTAATAGGCCAAGTCCTAAACAATCACACTCAATAGGTGATGAGTTTCTCCTACCATCAAAAGAATCAATAGAATGAAACATAACTGATGTCTTAAAAACAGCAGCACTTAAAATTAAGATCAACACTATCGGAGGCGCCCGACAATGATAGATGAACATCAAGAGGTAACAGGGTCCAAAAAGTATACCTACTATAACATTTACCAAGTATCATTTCAAAGAGCCGAAAAAGGACTGAAGCAAGAAACTATGAAACAGTTGGGATATAAATACTTTATAAATAGTCTCACAAATAACAAACTAAATCCAGGTTCACGATGTATCACCCAAAATTCGATTCAACTAAATAGAGCAAAAAGTTATCAGACACAGAACTAGCCTTTAACATCTTTTTTCACCCCCAATAGAAAGAAACTAGGACAAAATTTCATTTTTCGTCTGAATGCAACTCAGCAGGGTGATGAGAGAATATTAGAGAACAAGTACTCAGCATTTCATTTGTGCACACTATCTTCATCACACGCCATCTTCATCTACTCGAGAGAAGGTGCGGGACCAGCACCATATGCACCGCCTCCACGACCAAACCCAGGTCTGCTGCCACCTGCACCCTGCTCAATTTCACAGACAAGCCAGACCATATTAACGTGAGAACAGTATCTGATGATGATGATCCCAAATGTACATAGATACATGAGATACATGTTAGAACAGTCAGAATAAATTTGCAATGTCCATCACTAGTAGCAATGAAGTACATAAAAAAACCCCATTTTACAGCGAATTTCCGGATTTCCACTCATAATTTTAAATAAAACAGAAAAGAAAACTGAGACACATGTCACAAATTTAACATGCAAATGTAAGTGATCCAGTGCCATGCAAAATATTAGTGGTAATAGACATAAACAGATCAAGTTGGAAGAGTTGGAGAACAATAGCACTCAAGCAAAAGATGAAGAGGTCCAAGAGAGATGAAAATGTAGTTTTGAGAATCCGATGAAGAGGTATATAAGATTAGATAGATGAAATTGAAGTTATGACAATCGTGGAATTAAAATTCGATCTTTTGTGAGTGAATCCCAATCGGACAGAGTCCTCAATATGAACAACAGTTATAATAAACCAAAGTCATGTTCCCCAAATCCTGTACTTGTTTGTGTCACAAGTACAGGTAACCAACTGGAAAACAATACAAAGGGGAAAAGATATAATACAAAATGTGGGTTGTACTCTGGATCAAAAAGAGAATTGACAAGTTCTCTGGTCTCCAACATAGATTCCCTATTGGCTCGCCTCTAGCAGAAGAGCACCATCAACCTTTTAAAATTTGACGACCCCATGTCCCCATAGGAGGGGTGGCATATTTGTTAAGTCCCAATTATTAGAATAAGGAAAAAGAGCGTAATGCAACTCTAATGACAACATTACAACCTTTATGGTCCTTATATCAATTCCATCTTTCCCCTTAAAAGTCTTTTGTTCGAAAATTTTATGTTTTTAACAAATAATACTAGACAAGGTTTATGGTTGAAAACTATAAACTTGAGTTTTAACAAGAATACACGGCTAAAGCAAACTGTCATTGAGATACCGTGGTGTATGCTATTTGTTGATGATATTGTCCTAGTCGATGAAACAAGAGCTGGGGTAAATGCAAAATTATAGTTATGGAGGCAAACTCTAGAATCTCGAGGTTTTAAATTAAGTAGGACCAAAATAGAGTATATGGTGCGTAAATTCAGTAAATAGGGAATCCAAAAATATACTATTGTGACACTAGATGGTCAAGAAATACCAATGAGCAGTCATTTTAAGTATTTAGGTTTTATTATCCAAAAGGATGGGGAGATCAATAGTGATGTCAACCATAAGATCCAAGGCGGATGGTTGAAATGGAGCGCAATAGGAGTTTTATGTGATCGTAATATTCTGTCATGGCTGAAGAGAGTTTTATCGGACTGCTATTACACCAGCTTTGTTATGTAGCACAGAATGTTGGGCTATAAAGAGATATCATGCCCAAAAGATGAGTGTAGCAGAGATGTGCATGCTTCGTTGGATGTATGGTAACACGAGGAGAGATAAGATGAGAAATGAGAATATTCGTATTAAGATAGGCGTACCCTCTATAGAAGAGAAGATGAGAGAAAACCGCCTACGATGGTTTGGTCATGTATGACGTAAACTTACAGATGCGCCAGTCCGACGAGTAGAGCGTATATCAAATTAGGACGAGTTAAAAAAGCGCAGGGGAGACCAAAGAAAACATGAATAGAGGTAATACGACAAGATATAGAGGCTAAAGGTCTTAGTGAAGGCATATTGCTCGATAGGAATGAGTGTAGAAAGCTGATCCATGTGCCCAATCCGGCGTAATTCTCTTTCGGTTCATGTAGCCTACCCCAAATACTTGGGACAAATGGCTTAGTTGTTGTTGTAATTATGCTTGGACAGATCTATATAGAACAACTTGCTAGCAGTCAAATAATAATATATAAATATATAAGCCATGTGTATCGCACGCGGCACACACACATATGGTAACAACATTCATAACAGAAGAATGGATTGAGCAACTACCTATCCCTCCATGATTCTATTTTACTCAATCAACAAGCAGTAATTCATCTAAGGCAATTAAAAAAAATTAACAGAAAGCCATGTCCTGTTGGCAGCATACAAAAACAACATCCTATTCAACAGTTATATCAAATTTAATGATGTCAAAGCAAGTGCATACTGAAGCATCACCATTCACTTACCCTAAAGGTTGGCTGGAATTCAGCAGGAGCGCCACCTTTGTCTCCAAAATCACCCCCAGGACGAGGGCCTGCACGGTAACCATCCCGATCTCCATATCTTGGCCTATCTCCCTCAAAGCGTGGTGGGCCCCTGCCAAAAAGAAGTCAAAATAAATAAAGGACATAAAAACCTTCTAATAACATAAATAACAGCAGAAGTTACAAGAAACATAGGAAAAGTGTATGTATCTCATTCCACAACCAAGTGGTAGAAAGAAAAGAAAAGGAAACTGTGGATGAACTACTTCCCCTTACCAAGCACCTTTTGATTTCTATACTGGGCAAAAAATTTCCCCCTGGAAATTGAAACTATCTAAAATATCTGCTTTTTTATTTTCTTCGATATAGTTTCTGTTCCAACCTATCCAACAATGTGCGCGACACCGAGTAACTAAGAAATCAATAATTAAAAAAAATCTTGTTGCAGGGTCTGCAATCATACAATGAGTACAAGAGAGAGAACAAACTCGTCTTCTTTATCTCTTTTCTCACTAATTTAATTTGTTTCCTTAAAAAAATTTCAAGTTCAATTAATGCTCCTCTCCTCTTTATTTTTCTTTACTCTTTATATCATTTCTTCTTCTACTGCTGCTGCTGTTTTTTCCTTTTTGTTTTGTGTTGTGTTTTCTTTTGTCTCCTTTTTCACAAAGGTGAAGGTGTGGATGTGTGTGGAATTGCACATGGACATGTGTGGGGGTGTGGGGATTCTGTTTTAGAATCAAATTTAGCATACAAATGTGAAAAAAAGTAGTAGTAATACCTAGGGCGGTCACCAGGAGGTCCAGAACCAAATTGACGGGGAGGTGCCTTTGCAATCTTCTTTAAAGTAGCAGGGACAATCTCTGATGGAAGATTGAGAAAAGTCCGCAGGAACTCAATGCCATCATTGGTAAGGTACCAGTAGTAATGCTCCCATGCGAAGGTCTCCCTCACGTATTCCTTGGATTTGAAGCTCTGCATCAACTTGATGACCTGAAGGTTTGGTACATCAACGAGTGGATGTTTTGGAAGGTTGTAGTCCTTCTTTGCATACAAGACCCCCTCTATCAAGTCAAGAAAACAAATTGAGAACAATTTCAGACTAAAAAAAATCCTTAATAGAAGCATTGAAAGGAATTCTGTGAAGCAACAGAAACATTCAAACTTCTTAAAGCCATTTGTCAGTGTGTCTGTGTAAGTGTAAAGTAACATCTCTGATAAGACAAACCCTGCTTGAAAGAAGATCCATTTCTTATCCGTTGAAACAACAGGGGAAAAAATGTTGGCACACAGTAATCATCAGACATGAATCTACTTGCATGCTCAAGCTTTTATTCTAATAGTAGTAATTCCCATCATTTGGAATTTAAAAAACCCAAATACTTTTATTCTATGGAACATAAAAAAAACGAATATTTGTTTAAAATAACCGGATACTTGCATCAACCCACATGAACAAAAAAGAAGAAACTCTAAACATTATTGAATCTCAAACAAACAAAATACAAATATTCATTTACATAATCTGCTACTTGTATATTCATTTACATAATTTGATGCTTGTATCAATCCACATGAACAAACAAAAAAAAGCCGCTTTCAAAAATCAAACAATAACCCTGGTCACCAGAGGGGTATGTCAAGCTCTTCAAGTAGACCCAGTCTACCAACATATATCATGCCAAGAAGTAAACCAAGTATAACATATCTTAAGCAGGAGTTCCTTCAGCTCAAATATCAACATTACAAAGAACCAGAAACCAAGGTTGACTTCAAAACAAACTGAATAATAACAACAAAACTGCTGCTCAAGACAAATACTGAACATAACCACCTTCTTCTATCCAAAACCCTACTTAACACAGTTCAGTAGTCACATCCAACAAATAACCCATTCCACCAACAAAGCAAAAAGAAACACCTTAAAATATTAATCATGGTTATGAGTTTCAGAATCTAAAGGAACAATGTCAAAAAATTAATTTATCAACCCTAAAGCTAAACATCAAACTGTCCATAGATCATAAACAAAACATTTCTCATCTAATATGCAAATAGCCAACCATAGTCGTAGCATCTTCAATCCTTCTTTGCCCACAAGAATCACATGTTATTAGAGCATCTCCAAGGGTTCCCTTAGAGATCCCTTATTTAAGGGGTGGGGAGGCTAAGGGTCATCGGTCTCCAACGGTACTCCCTTAAATGTCCCCTCTACCCTTTGTTTTAATAATTTATCTTTTGAATGAATTTTTCATTTATTTAATAAATTTGAAATAAGTAAATTTAATTAAATATTTTATGTATTAATTAATTATTAAATATTAAATTCATATTAATTAATTATTACATTTTTAAAATTAAAATTTTCATGTATTAATCCAGTATTAAATATTAAATTAATTTATATATTACTTTATATATTAATTAAATTTACTAAAACCTATTAATTAAATATTATTCAAATTTAAATTCGTATTATTTAAATATTAAATATTATTTAACAATTAAGGGATATTTGTAGGGTTTTTTTGCCTCCTCAAATTAAGAGACATTTGTACGGACTTGAGTTGGGAGGGAAGAGAACTCCGTCCCCTTGAGAACAAAGCCCCCAATGTCCCTTAATTTGTTGAAAGAGGCCAGATTTTCTGGCCCCTTGGAGATGGTCTTAGGCCAAAATTAAGTACTACAACACTCCAAATTCAAATCATAACTCCAGAGACACAAAACAAACGTAATATTTCGTAAATCCAAGAATATCAACACAGCCCCAGGAATGCACATTACTTGAACAACGTCTCTGTCAATAGAAATTAAGCCGACATACACAGTAAAAATTTCACAGAACATCTATTGGCATGCAAAACCCTATATTTATTTTTGAGAGAAATGCAAAACCCTAGATTTTCCTAATATATAAAATCTTAGAAATCGATTTCCCCATGGACAAAATTCTACGACAAAATTCAACAAGATAAAATGAATCTAACCACAAAATTTAAAAAAAAAAATCGGAGGGGAAAGAAGATACCTTGGAAGAGGTACTTGCAGATCTCCTTGCGGTTCTTCTTCGTGATGATCTGAAGGAAAGAAATTGAGATGAAAAAAAATGGAAGAAATTCAGATATATTGTGAGCAGTGAAGAGATGGGGAGCAAAACCCTAACCCTAATTTCTCAACTTACCATTTTGACGAGAATCCTCCGCGCGAGAGAGCGGTGAACGCAAGAGAGCCGCTGCACAGTTGGGAGGAGAAACAAAAACCCTAGGCGCTCTTGTATTTATATGGGGTTGTTTTCATTCGGAAATGACGAACTGGGATGCATAATGGGCCGCAGTATAGACGACGGGCTAAAGTCCACTAGTTATTTGGGCCGGGCTTGGCGCATATGAGTTTTCGTGGATTTTCCCCTCCTTTTTTGAGATTTTTTTCCTTTCCTTTTCTTGGATGTAAAAAACTAAGATCAATCAATGAAATTCATCTTTAATTTAAACTTTTAGACTTTTCTTTATTACATTACATGAGTCAGCACTTGCAACTTTCCTTTTGTATTTTCGTATTTTTGCGTACTCTGTTGGTATTACTCTAGAAACGAGGATTGTAGAGAGAGAGTTTCCACTCGTCTAAATGAAGAGAAACTTGACTACGTAACATTGAAAATTTATTCTCCGAGTGGTAATGTGTATAACATATTTTTTTTGACGTGAGAGATGATAGATGGATAGCAACGCGCGAGATTGCTCCAGTGTTCTTCTATCGAGTTATCTTTTTTCTTTTCTCTAAGGCTCCATATGGCAAAACCTCTTAAATCTGAAAAGCTGCAATCATTGCGCTTTTCTTTCGCATGGGGCCGTGTCAGCAGGGTTTCATGCAATTTCAACTCATATCGGGTTGAAACCGCAGGAGTAAAAATAGTGGCTTTTTGGTGAGGGTCTGCGTCATGATTACGATTTTCTGTCTGAGATAACCAAACACACTTTTGTGTCCATCTTACGTGACATGAGCATGTCAGTGTGAATAGTGTTTTTCCACCCCTCAGTTCCGAGAAACAAACATGCCCTAAGGAACAATGCCTCAATTTTCTTTGCTTTATAGTCGTGCTGGTTCACGTGCTGCCTCACGCTCTTAGCTTGCTGGTTTCCCACGTGCTATCTCCACTTCAGCACGTGCTTCATCCTCAACACGTCACTCTGGACATCTGAGGCTGAGCGGAGGATTTTTTGGGCCTTTGGGCTTATTGGAATTTGGAAACTCCTGATTCTGAGGGAGAATCTGGGTCGGACCCCATGAGCATTGCAGGCGCTTTGGGCTCTGCGAAGGCTTTTAGATCGGCCACATTGCCCTCTGCTCCATTTGGCTTGGTACAAATGGGAACATTAGTTGAAGCTGGCCCATCTGCAGCCCATCGCCCCAACAGTTGTTTGGTGAGGAAAAATTGAAGATCGAGATGAAAATTCTTTATTTGATGGTAAAAAAAATTACAGCGGATTAATAATCCTTTTACAAGAGAGGGGAGATATTCAAGCTCAACTCCCCTTTGTTTAATGCTAGGTTCTTGATGTGGTGATGGAAAGTGAATCTTATTTTCTTTTGACCGGGTGAACGTCAAGACTTCTTGAGAATCTTCTCTTTGGATGGTGAACGAAGAAACACAACTTCTGTCCAATAAGAATCTCAAAGAGACTTTAGGTGAGAACAAACTTGTACGCAGTAAGTTGTTAGAAGAATTGAACTCTCTCTTTCTTTTAGCTGGAGATTTTGGTCCTTCTACGGCTTACAACCGAAGTTTTTCTGACCAGATTTTTTCCGACCTTTCCGACCCCTCTTCCATAGCAAACTGAGATATTTATAGAGGCTTCAGGGGGGTAAAAGTGTCCCCTAAAAACACTCCATAATGGGGGTTAACTCTCTCATTTCGTGGGTAGTAATTGACCCAGTAATGAGGGCAGTTATAACCGAGACGCAGGGTTCCTCTGTAGTTGAAACGCGGGCTTCGGGTCTCGCGTTTTACCATTGAGGTGATGCTTGAGAAACGCGAGCTTCCAATTCTGCGTCAAGCTTCACGTGAGACGCGGGCTTTGGACTCTACGTCTTGATACTGCAATAATGCTGAGACGCGGCTTTCACGCTCCACGTCTTGGTCCTTACAGTGATGTTGAGACGCAGGTTTCTACGCTGGTGGCGATAATTAACCTTGCGTCTGGAGTTTGGATTCTGCTTTTGGATGACTTGTCCTCAGTGATTTTTAGACAGCCTACAGAACCCCCTCCAAAGTTTTCAATATTCCGCGGTTGACTGGGACTGATTTCAAAATACTTTGGACTCTGCTTGAATTCATACTTCTCATGATTGGGCTTTGAGATACCCTGAGCTTGATCTTGTCTGGAGTATGGTCTTCGTGAGTGTACTGTAAAACCCTTTGAAGCCATCAGAGATGATCGTGATGAGTGTCTAGATACGCAGTCCAGACCTCCTCAGTGCTCTGAGCTGGTTGTTAGTATACTGTTGAACCAGGGGTGAACCATCGTCTGCTTGTGCCAGTGTACTGTTGAACTAATTTGCAGAAGAAAAGACTGAATGCAAGTCTTATAGATGCAGGGGTCATGTTGTCTTAGAGACGCAGTCCTCACTCGGAATAGGAACGCATTTATTAATTTGCTGAGGAAACGCGGCCTCTAGAGGGACGCGATCTTTGAAGTGAAGATACAGTTTTCACTCTGTTGACTAGGCGCGGCTTTGGCCTTGCTGAAGAGATGCGACTTTTGGGACGCGATTTTTGTTAAACGCAAGTCCCGCGTTTTGGACGCGTTGCCACATGTCCAGCGGAGTTGAGGGGACATCATTCCTTTGACGCGCGAAGTTCGCGTCGCATTTAAGACGCACGCCACGCATCGGGTGGGGATTAGTCCTCGAGCCATGCGTCCCGTATCTCTGCAGATCACTGTGCCTATAAAAGACAACAGTCTTTCAAGAATCATCATTAGACTCTTCTACTTTTTCGCTGAGCATTATATCTAGGGTTAAGAAAAGCTTGAAGCTTTTTTCATTTTTACCGTCTTCAACACCGATCTCACGGTCAAAATGGCACCAAAGACCAAACCTGCTTCCTCGTCCTCGAGCGCTGTCGCTTCGGAGATTCAAATGGGTGGTCTTTCCACGCAGGAGGCCCCCATTTCAGGTAGTAAAACTATCTGATTTGGTTTTCACCATTGAAGGGGCTTAAAGAGTTCTCTTAACTCTTAAGTCTCTTTTGAATGTGAACCGCCAACGCGAGGCTCATGCCCGTGTTTGATTTTCAGACGCGGCTCTTGAATTGGTACGCAAGACGCGGGTTTGACGACCTCCGCATCTTTGCTTTATCAACTTGAGTCCATATCTGTTTGTTGAACGCGGGCCTCGTTGAGCCTTGCGTCTTGGACTCAATGCTTAGAATATTTCTAAGTGTGGGGAGTTCAGACGCAGACTTCCTATGATTCTCGCGTCTTTTAAGATCAGGCGCAAGTTTTACTGAGTCTCCGTCTGAGTCCGATACTTAGAAATTTTTCTAAGTTATGGATTTTAAAATGCAGGCTTTGTATACAAAGTTCGCGTTTGAGGTTTTTGACTTAAAGAATTTTAATTCTTTCGAGACCTCTGGACTTAAATGTGGCAACCCCTGTTTTTCAAACGCGGATGTGGCGGCCTCTGCTCTGGATTACCTCGCGTCATGTATCTCGGACGCGGGTCTTAAACCAAACCGCGTTTAGATCTGCACTGGTCAACTCCGCGTTTGAAGTTCACAGCTTCAACTACGTCTGCCCTTCAGCTTTTACCTTCCTGCCTTAACAAAATTTTAACTCTTTAGTTTCTTACTTCTTACAGGTTCTGGCAGCTTCAGTCAGTCCTTTGCATCTTCACTGGGCCCTTGGGAGAATATTTCTACTAGCGAGCTTGTTTGATTAGCGAACACTCGGGGAATCTGAACTCCTGTTCATGGGCGAGGAGGATTCGCGCGGTTGATGACATCCGTCAAGATCTTATTAGACATGACTCACCAGCAATGCCCCGGGTTTGTCATAGTCACAGTGGGTATGGTGGCAGGTATGGTCCTCTTGTAGGCCACGAGAAAGAGGACGTCACCTATAAGGTCTTGGATCCTCCATTCACCAATCTTATCCCCAAAAGTGACATCGACGAAAAATCCATACTCATTGGATGACTTTCTGGTGGCGGAGATGTTTATCAACGAACGATTACGACCCACACCAGTTGGTCGGGTGGAATCAGAATGTTCTGCATTTCGACCTCGAGAAACACCATTGTTCTCGATTAGCGATGAGCTTCTTCAATGTTTACATCATGTATCATGATGTAATCAGCACTCGGTTATCTCAACACTGGTCAACTGTGACATGATTCAGTGAAAGAAGAGAAGAACTTTCTTTGGCGCTCTTCCGAACATCTTGTATTTGGAGTAGTGTAGATGTCTTGAGGAGTTAGTGCAACCTTTCGCTGAGAGAGAGGGATTTCTTTGTACTCCTTTATTGTAACACTCAATCTTATTGTATAAGAGAGCTTCTTGTATCACTTTCATATGTTTGAATATTAATAAAGTGACACTTTTTCTTGTCTTCTTATATGTCTTGAATTTTCTTTTTTTTTAATTGAAAATCAGACACATAGAAGTAGGGACTCTTGTCTTGCTAAAAATGCGATAATTGATTTAAAAAGTAAAAGTTTGAAAAAATTCCATTTTAGGAATTTAAGATTACTGTCAGAGGTGTGATATTAACTTGACAGGAATGTGGGTCAGAGGTGTGACATTAACTTGACTCAACGGGATTTCAGTTCCATTTGAGAAGACTGAAAACATCACTGTCATAGGTGTAATGTTAAACTTGGCAGTGAAAATAATGCCAGAGGTGTAATTTTGAACTTGGCATCGGTCATCTCGACTTCGATAGGAAAGTTCGAGGGAAAGTCATTGTCATAGGTGTATTGTTGAACTTAGTAATGAACTGGACGCTAGAGGTGTGATGTTAAACTTAGCATCGTTCATTTCGGCTTTGATATGGAAGCCTGAGAGAAAGTGACTGTCAGAGGTTTAATATTAAACTTGGCAGCAACCTAATCACTGTTAGAGGTGTAGTGTTAAACTTAATAGTAATTTGTCAGAGGTGTGATGTTAACCTGATAGAAGTTGATTTGCGATATGAGCAATTTTGAGGATTTGTCATTCTATTGATGAGAATTGGCAAGTGAAGTTTGGAATGTCAGAGGTGTAGTGTTAACTTGACAATAGTTGAATTGCGATGTGAGCAATTTTGAGGACTTGTCATTCTATAGATGAGAATTGACAAGTGAAGTTTGGAATGTCAGAGGTTTAATTTTAACTTGACAAGGATTTAAAGACTTGTGACTCCATGTAGAGGAGAGACAGGTGAAGTTTGCACTCGTTGGGGAGTATTAAAATTTTTCATTGTCAGAGGTGTAGTGTTAACATAGCAATGATTACATTTGTGGACCTTCCACTCTATGGAAGAGAATTGGTAGGAGATTTTGGGTGGAAAGTAAAATGAACTGTCAGAGGTTTAATATTAACATTACAATCGTTGATTTTCTAAGACATGAGAAATTTGCCATTAGAGGTGTAGTATTAACATAACAGCGAGGATTACTAATGAGTTTTATTGTCAGAAGTTTAATATTAACTTGACTGAATCCACTGGGGATTGGAAATATCCAGTTTGTCAGAGGAATAATATTAACTTGACTGAATCCACGTTCATTTTATTAGGGAGATGAACACAGTGTTTTTTTTTTGCCTTACCGTTCTGTGGGTAAGAATTGGTAGGAGATTTTGGAGGAGAGAATGGGACTAAGTCCCTTAAGATTTTTAGCAAACCCTCAGCTATCAACGGATTTGATAGGCCTTTACCAACCGCCATTTGAGTTGGGCTAGCGATGCTATTCCCCTCAGCATGATGAGTTATCGAAGACTTATGTTGGACTTAAAAGCCAACATTTTCCTCTATCCTTGGCCATTGGAGGCGTAGGATGTCAATAGAAGAGTAACTAAGCTGAAACCGAAGCCTTGCATTTTGTCTCTTCCTTAATATTTATATCATGCAACATGATGTGACCATTGCTTGATCAGCTTGACACTGGTCACGCGTGATGTGAACTAATGAAGAGAAGAAGCTTTTCTTGGATCTAGAGTTTTGATCAAAGGTGTAGTATTAACCTGATCAGGAGAAGAGTGTTATCAATAATAGTATTTCTTCAAGAACTTGCCGTTGATTGGCATCATGAGCGTATCACCGTTTGAGGTTATGAAGCGATATGCTCCATTTGAGTAGACTGACTCTACTACAAATGGCCCTTCCCATTTGGGTTGAAATTTTCCTTTGGTCTTATGCGTCATCACCATAGGTCTTCTGACGGCTAAGACAAGGTTGCCTTTCTTAAAAGTTCGCTTCTTGACTTTCTTGTTGAAAGCTCTGGTAGTTCGAGCTTGATAGAGCTCGATTTGCTGTTGAGCTTGCAGGCGTTTATCGTCTAAAGCCTCCAGCTCTTGGAGTCACAGTCGATACTTCTCCTCATTTGTCATCTCTACTGTCAAGGTGACATGTAGAGATGGGATTTAGATTTCTAAGGGAGTACAGCCTCACACCCATACACCAAGGAGAAAGGTCGTCGGGGTTCGAACCGTCGTGCGATAAGCACATAAGCATTCACCTAATTTGTCGTCCCAGTCACGTTGGCTTTTCGAAATAAATTTCTTGAGAAGCTTTCCAGTAGTCTTATTGAAAGTTTCTGCGAGGCCATTAGCGGCTGGATAGTATGCCGTTGAGGACACACTCTGAATTCTGAACTTATTACAAACCTCTGAAAAGCCTGACTGACGAATTGGGGCCCATTATCATGAACAATCCGTCGTGGTACACCAAAACGGTAAATGACGTGATGTTTAACGAATTTGATCACGTCAGATGCCTTTACCTCCCTCAAAGGAATAGCTTCAATCCATTTAGAGAAGTAATCGGTTATAGTTAAGATGAACCGATGTCCTTTGGATGAAGGTGGGCTGATAGGGCCGACCACGTCCATTCTCCACATCTCAAATGGCCAGGTTGGGATTGTAGAGCGAAGATATCCTGGTGCTTGATGGGTGAAGTCGCCGTGGACCTGACAGGTGTGACATCGTTTAGCGTAGGTGATGGCGCCGAGATCATCTTAGGCCAATAAATCCCAGTCTTCGGAGTCGATCCCCAAGCTTCTGACCGGGCTGATGAGCTCCACACATGCCATTATGTGCTTCTTTGAGTACTTCCTTTGCCTCCTTTTGTGACAGATAACGGAGGAAGATCCCATCCTGTGATCGGCGATATAGTGTTCACGTGATTGCATTATAATAGAATTTGTGGGTTTTCCTTCTAATGGCAACCACCTTTTTGGGATCATCAGGCAGGATGCCATACAACGCATGGTCGATGTAAGGGAATCGTCAATCCCTAAGCTCTGCTCCTATTGAAGTTTTTAGAGCTTCTTTGGTTTGACAATCTCCTATCAGCTTCTGGTGATCTTCAAAAGCGGTTCTTGGGTAATACAAATCATGGCTGTATACCAGTATTTTCTCTAGTACTCCAGCTGGAAGGGCTAAGGAGCAGCGAGAGATGCCAGTGCATCTGTGTGCGCATTTGCTGGCGTGGTACATGGTCGATGTAAAAGTTTTTGTACCTCACGGCCATGTGAATAGTTGCATTGTAACAGGGTACTAAGTCTTCATGTCTGGCTTCGAACTCCTCGCGAACTTGGTTAACGATGAGTTTAGAGTCATCGTATGCTTCGAGATTTTTAACACCAAACTCATGGCGATTTGCATTCCAATCAAGAGGGCATTGTATTCCGCTAAATTATTGGAGCATGGCTCGGTTAATGAGAATGCACGAGGGATCACGTAGTTTTGTGGAGAGACTAGTACTACCCCACTCCTGCTACGACATGCCCTCGTGGGCCTATTCTTGATGTACCGTCGAAGAAGAGCTGCCATATCTGTCCTTCGAAAGACGTCTGGGTCTGACAAACTTCAGCAACCTCGTCTGGGAGATCCTCGTAAAGTTCGGTCACTCTTGGATCTGGATGTTCAGCTAGAAAATCTTCCACCGCTTGTCCCTTCACGGCTTTTGCGGTAGAAAGCACATCTCATATTGGGAGAGCAGTATGGCCCATTTTGCCAGTCGACCATTTAGCGACGATGGCTTCGTCATAAGCAACCTTAAAGGGTTAACTTTTGATATAACATTTATAATCTGGCCCACCAAGTAGTGCCGTATTTTCTGGACGGCGAACACCAACGCCAAACATTCTTTTCGATCAGGTTATACCGATGTTCGGCTCCGATCATGGTCCTGCTCAGATAGTAGATTGCCTGCTCGTGTCCCTGATCATCATTTTGAGCTAGCAAAGCTCCTAAAGAATGATCCATCGCTCGAACGTATATCAGGAAAGGTTTTCCCGACATCGAAGCTATAAGGACAGGTGGTTGCGTGAGGTATCATTTGATTTCCTTGAATGCTTGTTGGCAATCATCGTCCCAAATGAATGAGACACCCTTTTTCATCAATTTGGTGAAGGGTTGGCATCTTCCGGAGAGATTTGAGATAAACCTCAGGATGTACGCTAGTCGCCCTTGCAATCCTCTAAGCTCCCTGAGATTCCTTGGAGGTTGCGTCTCCTGGACATCGCGGATTTTTTTCTCGGTCTAAGTGAATTCCTTTGGATTCACCACAAAGCCTAGGAATTTACCGCTGGCTACCCTCAGGAAAGATTTGGTGGGGCTCATCTTTAACTGATGTGCCCGCATGATTTCAAAAACTGTCTTCAGATCGGCTATGTGGTCGCCCTTGGTGCGACTTTTCACTACAATATCGTCAACGTAGCATTCCACTGTTTTACGCATATGTTCACAGAAAATTGCATTCATAGCTCTCTGATATGTTGCCCCAGCGTTTTTCAGTCCGAAGGGCATGACAGTATAGCAATATACCCCAGTGGTGTCCTGAAAGAAGTATGCTTTTCATCATCAGGGTACATTTTGATTTGATTGTACCCTGAGAATCCATCCATAAAGGACAATCATTCAAATCTGCACGTATTGTCAATCATGACATCCGTGATTGGGAGAGGGAATTCATCTTTGGGACAGGCCTCATTTAGATCGCGAAAATTGATGCAAATCCGGATCTTCCCGTTTTTCTTGGTAACGGGGACGATATTGGCTACCCAATCAGGGTGTTGCTCCTCCCTAATGAAGCCAGAGTCTATAAACTTCTTGACTTCTGACTGGATTGCTTCCATTATTTCTGGATGAAACCGTCGTTGTTGATGTTTGACTGGCTTCACGTCTGAATTAATGTTAAGGCGATGCATAGCCACTCGAGGATCAAGCCCAGGTATGTCCTTGTATTTCCAAGCGAAAACGTCTATATACTCCCGCACAAGAGATATTAAATCTTCTTTCTCGGAGGATGATAGGATTCCGCTTATAAAGATGGGCTTGGGATTAGACTCACCTTCCAGATTAATCTGGGTAACTTTATCCTCCGTGGGTGGTTCGCGTTGTTCAAAGTGAACATCCCAGAGAGTATTTAGGTGTTTGATCCAAGAATCTGTATCAGACTGGATCGTTTCTCATCTTCGTATTCCAGGTGGCTTGTTGACACCATGTTTACTGAAAGTTCTCCGAAGAGGTTGCCCACACTAATGTCCGACTCCCACGATGACGTGCCAGACGAGTGATTATGGTATAATGACTCTTCAGACTCAGATGCTGACGGAATTGGAGTTGACACATAGCCCAAACCCTTGCGAGTTCGATGGTAATAGTCAGGGGCTTCCCTTTCGGAACGAAAGATCGAAGTAGTGTTATTCTTTCTTTGCCAAAGTTCAAAGCAGGACCATTTGTTAGATCATACCCCATCCTCTCCATCATTCTGAGTACACTTGGCTCATAATGAGAGAACTGAGGAGATTCGTTCTCGCTTTCTGGGTCTTTGTGAGACATCAATTCGGACTCAATTCATCGAAAAGAATTGGTTTTTTGGCCTCTGCGTCTTGCTGGAACCATGAATACTGATTCATGCGCATCACCGACATCTTGATACGTTTTGAGAGATGACTTCATTGGTACATGCAATCATGTCAGAGCATCTATTATCGACCAGGGGTCATCACCCACCTCGGTACTAGTGTCTGATGGTACTGAATCAGAAGCAAACACAGAAAAGTAAGCCAAATTCAACTCTTTATTAATATGCCATTCGCCTACATCATCGTGGTGTTATGAACATCGAGCTTATTATACTTGTTATAAGTGAATTTAATTCCCACATGTACTTTTCTTCCATCTCTGGCTCAGTGTCAGCTTCGTTACCAGAGTCTGGTTCCTCTGGCTATAGGTTCTCGTTTGTTTTCAGAGAGTCTTAGTACAGGAGGGAGTCTGTAAAATAGTTTTCTACCCCTTAAACGGATGCCTTTTGGCAATCAACGTTCGGACTTTCCCACTTTCGTCAATGTACTTCATAACTTGATGGAGAGTGGAGGGGACGATGAATTACGATGAATCCACGGTTGTCCTAGCAGCAAATTGTACGAAGTATCGGCGTCGATTACATAACACGTCACTTCAGACTTTAGGTACCCAATCTGATTTAAGCTTAATTATCCCCATTGGCGTGTACCATTGGCGTTAAAACCAAAGATGGTGGTTTGGGTGGCGCTCAATTGGTGGGTGGAATTCCTAAGTGCTGTATGACCCGGCGAGACATGATGCTCAACGCGGATCCTGGATCTACCTGAATGCGGCTTACTTCAGACGATCCAATATACCTTGTGAAGTACAAGGGCCGATCATGCTTCCCCTTAACCTGCATGTCATCTGACGTGAAGGTGATGCTGGGAGCATTTTGGGAGGCATAGAGCCTGTGATCCAGTCGGGATTGCAAGTCCAGTCAAACACATATTTCTCAACTCAAGGTCAGTTCCACTCCAGTCGAGTCTACTGGCAAGTCTAAGTCCAAGATCCCTTCTTTAATAAGGAATTTTCTATTTAACCAACCATCGATATTAAATTAACTTCCATCTAGTTCATTTCCACAAGAAAGAATCAAGTCTGATAATAACTCATACAATTATCCACTTATCTAACTATGATCACAACTAATGATCATCAAGTCTCAAGTCTCAATCAGATTACAGTTTTAAAAACATGATATCAGGATTCAAATCAAAGTAGTAGAATGACTAAATATGAATTGAGAAAACTGCTAATATCATAGTGTCTAAATATCCTTAAACATCAAATATATCACTGATTCATCATCACCAAAATCCAACTCTCCTACATCATAATAATTTGTAACAAATAATTTACATCGTATCTGTCAAAATCCACTATTCTAATTAATCTAGCCTGCTACCAACCCTAAGTCAACTCAACTTCAATTTAGTCCATCAAAATATCCAATATAGTAAAACTCTAAGTCAATCTCCACTACTTGATCCCAGTACTCGGTTCCAGTATAGGAGACCCAGTTTATCAATAAAACATCTCTTTTAGTTTATCCTCAATTTACATTTCAATTATCAACCTGTTATTATCAATAAGGAAGGTTATGCCTAATACTCATATACTTAGAATACTGGACCAATTCTATAACAGTATAATTGACATATCAATAAAATATTGCCAAGGCATCACAGTATAATAATTGTTGGACATGAGTAAAATAATACAGAAATCAGATACATATTCACATGAAATGATAAGACAAAATGTTTGAATTAAAAATGAACCAATAGACAAACACTCACATAAAATAATATCAAAATAATCAATAGAAAATAAAGAACACTCACCTGGTCTTATCACAAGTCCAATAACCAAATCGAAGAATCTACATTAAATACATATGAATTTATATAAGATATCGAATTTACATTTATTGAATTTTACAAAAGATATCTTACTTGATGTTATTCAGTATTTTAAATTAAATACGGATGGTCCAGGTCTTAAAACAAAGTTGTAAGATGATACACTGAGTTTATAATATTATTCAGATTTTATTTACTGATTTTTGTGGGGTTTAAATGATTAAAAACATGCAATTTCCTTAACGGGTCTGAATGTTGAAGTAGCGAGTTTTTACTTAGAAAAAGAGAGTTTTAGTCCATATAATTTGCAGTTAACCCCAAAATTTTTCAGTAGATGCTAGGGGTTATCTAGATATTTATCCATATATTTATTTATTTTTTTAAATTTTTATCTAGCCAAAAACAATTATTTTTCAATAAGTTACCGGGTCTGTTTTTGTATTTGGGTCAGGTTAAAATGGATTAGAACCCAAAATCTGTACGCTGGACTGCAATTGACCTTCTGAATATTGGGCTGCAGAATAAATTTGTATTTCCTTTTCTTTTCTATTCTGTTATCTGGCCTGGCCCAATAAGCCAGGCCCAATTCCTTTTTCATTCTTTTGCCTTTTTATTTCTTTATTTTTGGGCTGAGCCAATGACAGCCCAGTTCCCTTTTTTTCTTTTTTTTTTGTTTGTGGGCCTGGGCAATGGCGGCCCAGTCTTCCTTTTTCTTTCTTTTTTTTTTATGTTTTGGGCCAGACCTAGTGGCAGCCCAGGCCACTGGGCCTGGTCAAGCCGGGTGCGGGTCTGCACCCGGTCGGGTGCAGACCGCTGCACAGACCCGACCCGGGTCTGTGCAGCGCGCCTGCTACTCTCGGCCAAAGGCCGAGAGCAGTCGGCTCTCTGGTTTTTTTTACATTTATATTTATACATATATACATATATATATATTATATATATATGTATATATATATGTATATATCTATATATACTATATATATAATATATATATATATATATATATATATAATATATATATATATATATACATCTATATATATAGGGGTTACTGTACCTCAGCGGTAGGCTGAGAGAGTTTCTCAGCCGGCGGACGTGGCTGAATATATGCCACATATCGGCCGCAGAGTGTAGGCGCCAAAAAAATCAAAAAGATCCCGCCTAAACAATCGTGAAACAAATTGATAAAAATACCCTTTTTTAATTCTAAACTGAAATAATGTCATCAACAAACAAAATTTCAGTTGAATATATCTACAGTTGTAAAATTCATAATTTTACTACATCATAAAATATAATTAAAAAATTTGGATCAACATAATGTAAAATAAGCAGAAGCATTGAAATTTAAAAAACATGCCATGGTCGCAGACTTAATACAATATAACTTTCAATTTTATATGACAACTGCGACACAGTCGCAGTCACTAGTCGCAGTCATAGTATAACAAAACTTTTTTATATAACGTCTGCGACCCTAGTCACATTCTATCGTACAGCAATGCAACCTCCTTCAGTACTGCGACCAAAGTAGATTAGCCATGCGACCCTGAGATCAGTTCGCGTACATCACATCTTATAAAAAATACTATATTAATTACACTGAATTAAATGAAAGTAATTAATATTCTTTCTACCGTGATACAACAACAGTCTAGAAAAAAGAGATGCAATAATGTTAATATCGATAAAGGAAAGATGTGCACCATACGTAATCTAAAGATATAGGGAAACAATTCTATAAAAAGTTAATTTGTACTTCAAGTATTAAAACTTTGGCAAAAAGAAACTCTTCGGATTCTCCCGCAATAAATCTTCAATTAATATCTAATTTTTTTTTACCACTTCCTACCATACTCAACCCTCACCTGTAACAATTATTATTACTATTCATGTTCTTCCACAATATTGACCTTTATATAATACTTGTAACTAATATATTATCTCATACCTAAAAATTATATTTTTGCTCTTCCTTTTCAATTTGATTTCAAAAAACTTCCAAAAAATAATTCATTCTTGAATCATGTCTTCCCCATCTTCTTCCTCTGAACACTTAGATTTCAACTTCAATCGTTCCCCCACCGGTCCTTTTTCTTCAAGATATTCTAGTGAATCTGATACCAGTCTGGACTTCACTCCTTTTGACTATCTCACTACATCAAATAATGTATTAACTGATCCTCCTATTCATGAGGATAATGAAGATTTCATGTGGGTTAGTGAGGAAGACATTATTCCTCTGCCACTTGACGGAGACATGCTTGATGAAAGTATGTCCTCTGATGCTGTAGCTCGCTTTCTCGCAACGGGTCAGACGAAGAGCTTGATAGAGACGATCCATTCTGGGAGTTTATCGGTGAAACAAAAAAAACCTAAAAAACAGGAAGATGATGAGGAAATAAGTGATGAACAGGAAGAGCAGAAGAATGAAGACGACGAATCTGCTTATGATGGTGATAATGACGAGGATTAGGATTTCTTGATCTTCTGATATTCAACCTTATTTTGTCTTCTTTTAAAAGCTTTTAATTCTCTTTTTTTGTAAGGTCTCTTTCTCACTATATTAACTTATAAGCTCTTTTAATTACTATCATCAACTGCGACTGCTGTTCTTAAACACTGCGACCATAGTCGCAGTGCTACTACTACGCATGCAATAAGTAAAAATAATTCATACTTTATAAGCAAAACATATAAAAACATACGTAAACTGCGACTATAGAATCAGTACTTATTCACCGTTATTACATTTAACTTAGCAAAAAAAATCATCACAAGAAAAATGCAGTCAAGTGTACTGCGACCATAGTCGCAGTCCATGATCGCATACTATATGTAAAAACCAATTTAATAGTTCATAGGAGGATCAGACAACAGTCAGAAATGAAGAACAAAAAATATAAAATAATACGTAAACTGCGATTATACTATCGCTCTCGTTAAGTACTGACTGCGACCACATAGTCGCGGTAGTGCGACCATAGTCGCAGTCCATGATCGCATACTATATGTAAAAACCAATTTAATAGTTCATAGGAGGATCAGACAACAGTCAGAAATGAAGAACAAAAAATATAAAATAATACGTAAACTGCGATTATACTATCGCTCTCGTTAAGTACTGCGACCATAGTCGCGGTAGTGCGACCATAGTCACAGTTCATGATCGCATACTATATGTAAAAACCAATTTAATAGTTCATAGGAGGATCAGACAACAGCCAGAAATGAAGAACAAAAAAATAAAATAATACGTAAACTGCGATTATACTATCGCTCTCGTTAACTACTGCGACCATAGTCGCGGTAGTGCGACCATAGTCGCAGTCTATGATCGCATACTATATGTAAAACCAATTTAATAGTTCATAGGAGGATCAGACAACAGTCAGAAATGAAGAAAAAAAATATAAAATAATACGTAAACTGCGATTATACTATCGCTCTCGTTAAGTACTGCGACCATAGTCACGGTAGTGCGACCATAGTCGCAGTCCATGATCGCTACTATATGTGAAAACCAATTTAATAGTTCATAGAAGGATCAGACAACAGTCAGAAATGAAGAACAAAAATATAAAAATAATACATAAACTGCGATTATACTATCGCTTTCGTTAAGTACTGCGACCATAGTCACGGTAGTGCGTCCATAGTCACAGTCTATGATCGCATACTATATGTAAAAACCAATTTAATAGTTCATAGGAGGATCAGACAACAGTCAGAAATGAAGAACAAAAAATATAAAATAATACGTAACTGTGATTATACTATCGCTCTCGTTAAGTACTGCGACCATAGTCGCGGTAGTGCGACCATAGTCACGGTCCATGATCGCATACTATATGTAAAAACCAATTTAATAGTTCATAGGAGGATCAGACAACAGTCAGAAATGAAGAACAAAAAATATAAAATATACGTAAACTGCGATTATACTACGCTCTCGTTAAGTACTGCGACCATAGTCGCGGTAGTGCGACCATAGTCGCGGTCCATAATCGCATACTATATGTAAAAACCAATTTAATAGTTCATAGGAGGATCAGACAACAGTCAGAAATGAAGAACAAAATATAAAATAATACGTAAACTGCGATTATACTATCGCTCTCGTTAAGTACTGCGACCATAGTCGCGGTAGTGCGACCATAGTCGCGGTCCATGATCGCATACTATATGTTAAAACCAATTTAATAGTTCATAGGAGGATCAGGCAACAGTCAGAAATGAAGAACAAAAAAATATAAAATAATACGTAAACTGCGATTATACTATCGCTCTCGTTAAGTACTGCGACCATAGTCGCGGTAGTGCGTCCATAGTCGCAGTCCATGATCGCATACTATATGTAAAAACCAATTTAATAGTTCATAGGAGGATCAGACAACAGTTAGAAATGAAGAACAAAAAATATAAAATAATACGTAAACTGCGATTATACTATCGCTCTCGTTAAGTACTACTGCGACCATAGTCACGGTAGTGCGACCATAGTCGCAGTCCATGATCACATACTATATGTAAAAACCAATTTAATAGTTCATAGGAGGATCAGACAACAGTCAGAAATGAAAAAAAAAAAAAATAAAATAATACGTAAACTGCGATTATACTATCGCTCTCGTTAAGTACTGCGACCATAGTCGCGGTAGTGCGACCATAGTCGCGGTCCATGATCGCATACTATATGTAAAAACCAATTTAATAGTTCATAGGAGGATCAGACAACAGTCAGAAATGAGGAACAAAAATATAAAATAATACGTAAATTGCGATTATACTATCGCTCTCGTTAAGTACTGCGACCATAGTCGGGTCCTTGATCTCATTATACATTACATGCGAAAAAAAGTAAACTGCGACTATATTAAAAATCATTAAATATCAAATCAGATAAAAAATATAATAAACTATACATATCCACTGTTGGCAGTTTGGCCGCAGTTATAAAAGATAATTGTCACAAAATTGAATAACGTCATAAAATATAAAAATATAATAAACTATACATATCCACTGTCTTTTACCGACAGAGTAGCTTTTCATAAGGGGTATCTAATAATTTAACTTCTTCCTATAAGCGGGTCGCGAGTTAGTGGGATGACAAATCTTGAGCCACGTCACCGCAGGCTGACAGAGTTCTCTCAGCTGCAGGCTGATATACATTTTTCTCATATATATATATATATATAATAGACACACACACACACACACATATACATACATACATACATACATACATACATACATACATATATATATAATATATATATATATATATATATATTCTAAAATTTCTATTAATGAATTGTAACGAATTGTAACATTATCCAATTTATTTTGTTATATTATTGGATGGATTTTCAGTTTCATAAAAGAGGGATTTTACTAAACCATGATATGTTATTAAATTTTAATTCTTAAAAATGCTTTAGATGAGATTTAGGTTTCATAACAAGATAGAATTTTTATCATGCTATTTCAATTAATTATGTTAATTCATAACAATTGAATTCTTTACTTACTTGGATTTAGCCTTCCTCTCAACCTCCACGCCTCCTTCTCAACCTCCACGCCTCGGACCCGTTCACTGTCAAGATCAGGATGAGAAATGATGGGTTGGGAGTTCATTCTGATTGTCGTTCTTTCTTTCTTTCTTTTTTTGTGACGGAGGTAGGAGAAGAAAGTTACATGATAAGATCTTTTAGGATTTTTAGCAATCAGGTTGTTAAGATAAGATCCCTAAAGATCTCTTGAGATCTTTCAGTTAGAATTTGAGATTTAGATTTGGTTTTAGGTTTGTTTAACTAATTTAGACTTCCACCTAATCACACGCCAATGTGACATTATAGTTTAGGTGTTAGAATTTAGTAAAAAGACAAGGGTTCGAAACTTGGAATAAACAATTTAAGCATACAATTATATATTATTTTATAGTATATTTTTTTTTGTGTTTCTTCATTTTTTATTTTATTTTGGGTATGAATTAAATAGGTTATGGTTTATTGGATAATAGGATTATGGGTTGAAAAGGAGATCAAATAGGAATAATACCAACCATAACATAATAATAATAGTAATGCGAATATTAATGTATAATACATAGCATATACTAGTATAAATGTAAATCAAACATATACACTTAATATGTATGTACATGTATCTATACACATGTACAAAATAAATTAATCAATAGGTAAATCTAACTATAATTAATAAAATAGAATACAGTATTATTAGTTAGGGAATATTACATGAATAATGGCCGGATAGTGAAGAGCGAACCACACAATTAAGGAAGTATATGGCAACTCGATCCTGGGGTTCGGTCCACCACGGGGTGAGATCGTTCCTTTTCCCCTCTTTGTTGCCGGTGGTTTGCAAAAAGCCACTGTCAGTGCACGGACCCCACTGGGTACACACACCATCGTCGGAAGAAGCCCCAAAGAGTGACCGTGTACCAGACGAACGACCGGCAATAAGACATTGGGAAGGACAACGTCGCTAGAAGGGGATGGCACCATACACCTCTTCAGCTAGACTGATAGAAAGCCGGCCAACATCGTTTACCAAGACATTGTCGGCGGGCTTGATAATGGAAGCTCCTGAGAATATCACCCTTCTTATAGATGCCATCATCTTCTTCCAGAACAATATATCCCTGGGCATGCTCTTTCATCCTCCGAAGATATCTTCATCCGCAACCCGTAATGAGCCACTTCGAGGGTATCTTCCAGGTCGAAGAACAAATAATTCCCCCAGCTCTTCGAACTGCTCGAAGCTCCCTTAGGATTGTCGTGCATGCTCGAGCATATGTAAAAGTGGCACATTAATTCACGATAAGTCTCGAACAAAGCGGGCTCATGTTTTTTCAAAAGTGTCAATTCTGCTTCGCATGGGAAGTATTCTTCATAAGGGAGATAACCCGTTAGCAAAGCAGAGACTTCCCACATATCATACAAAGCCATGCCCAATTTGTCCACAGGGGTAAAGAAAGTCCCTGTAGCAGGGCAGTATAACTCGAAGATGGCGGAAAGTTCGCTACGCTCATCTGAATGCCATAGCAAGTTGCTCTGATAGCCTCATAAAGTCCCATCCTCTTTAAATCCTCTTCAAAATGGGCCAAGACATATAGGGTCAAGTCCCTCCACCAAGCCTTGGGAGGATGAATCCAGCATGGAGTCCTGAAATTGGTTGCCGGATAGTTGCCATGGACTATGAAGAACAGATTTCTAAAGTTTGAGCCATAGACAGATTTTTCCCCACTGGATGGCTTGGAGAACATTTCAAGGGTGAAGACCTAATATGCAGCGAGGGGGACCCGCCTTTGAATAGCCAGGAGAAGCCGCTATCAAGATACCCACATGGACTGAGTCAATGGTCCGAGTAACCTGCCATTTCATCTTCCGAGGCCTCGTCACGCATTGGAAGAAAGACAGTGGGAAATGACGCTTGCTAGATGGGAGATAATATTTCTCGTCATCCAGATTGAAGATCCACTGCCCTTCCCCGGCCAACAGCTGATGATCGGTGTTAGGCACTGTATCCCCAAACATGAAGTCGGGCTTCCGGTAAATCTTCCGGTCACAATCCTCGAGGGGAGCAGTAGTCAGGATACTCCTCATGGTACGCTGATCCTGGGCATTGATCGGGGCGTCCCGGCCAGGAGTGCTCTGCTCACTAAACAATGAGACTTGCCTTTGGAATTGTAAGCTGATACTGCCATCTGATTGGGAAAAATCGCGCACAAAAAAGTGTATGTTTTGAAATCAAGAGTTAAAAGTGCATGCTTTGGCTTCCTCGATACTTCCGTTATAGCATAGAGGCTAAAACGAGTCGAATCCACAAGGATGGGAGGTGATAGAAGCTTACACGGTATGTTCACGTGTATGTTAAGTGTTCTTCAATGTTTTAAAGAATCAAAAGAAAAGAAAAGAAAGAATGAAAAGAGAAGAGTACGGTGAAACAAGAAGAATGGGAAACATAGAAAAGAATGTATTTGTGATTTTTTTTGTATATTTCTAAAATAAAGTAAAAAAGAAAGAAAATCCATGGCTACTAACTGCTAATGGCTCCACTAACCATGCTAACCTTTTAGTGATAGTTGCCTCATATGTATCCTTAGCCATCACTAGTCCTTGGTTCAAAAGCGTTTCAAAGCATGACCCATATGTCAACTCATCACATCCAAACTCAACAAACAAGTGCAAGCTACACTAAACCATCAAAACTAAACAAAAGTAAGCATGGAATAAAGTAATGTTAGCTTGTTAGAGAGTTAGGATGTTAGAGTGTTAGCCATCATCATGAGCCATCAATGGCTCTTGCAAGAGCAAGGCCAAGTAGAGGCTATTCATGTGGATTATCAAGTAAGAAGTTAGCAGTTAGTGGTTAGTAGTTAGTTGCCATGAGAGAAAATTAGTTAAACAAGTAAAAGAAGTTAGAGAGAAGAAAATAAAGAGAGATAAAGAGAGAACCTTTCATAGCTTATCACCTTCTATTACAAGCACTCTTTCTTTCCAACCATGTATCACTCTCTCTCCTATTACAAGATCTAAAAAAAATGAAAAATACAAAGAGGAAGAAGAACTAACCTAAACTACACTACCCTAAACTACAACATGGAAAGAAACTACCCTACTCTCTGTATTTTTCCCTCTTCAGAACCCCAAGAGGGTATTTATAGACACCAGAGGAAAGGGGGTCAGGGAGACAACCTCTGGTCTAAGGTCTGGCGCGCTCGCGCCCGTATGGCCGCGAAAATGTGGCAAAAGCCGCATTTCTGTGGCCGTACCAGAGCGGCGCAGCCTGCCGCGCGTCGCTCGTTTGTCCTCCTATCAGTTACATGTTCCAGTTTCTAATTTTGGGACCCAGGTTTGACGAAACTGCTCTCCAAAGTCAATGGCTATATTATAGGCCTTTAATCACTCATTAAATGGTGATTAGGGTCTTCTTCTTCATTGCACATCATGGACCTAGAAACATACAAGAGAGGTATTATTAGCAGAATTTAATATGAAATAAATGTGAAGATTGTTGGCCCAAAGGCCCTTCACCCTAGTTTTGATGATGATCAACTCATGTAGTTATAGTTACTAATGATCTTGTGTTTAAATTAGTGACAGATTCATGATCAAGATCTTAGTAGGTGCATAGCTCAATAAAGAATAAAAGAACAAGATTTGGAGCTTGCATGTGGTGATCCAAGGAGTTTTTGGATCAAGCTTGGACCAAGTCAAGAAGATGAAAGCCTTCAAGGGAAGACTTCAAGAAGTTGAAGACTTGGGTCTAGGTATAGAATTTGTATTTTTGTTTTAGTAAAAATGTAAAGGATAGATAGTTGGTGGATTGCTCAAGTTATATCACACACACACACTCTTGATTAGAACTCTTGATTTAAAGTGCTTTCATAAAAGATTTTTATGTTTAGAAAAGATTTTATTTAGAACAAAGATTTTCTTTGAGACAAAATATTTATCTTGGATTTTGGTATTTCATAGTTCATATCTTTAAACCAAAATCATGATTAGAGCTTTATGTCAAAAAACATAGATATTCCATATTGATTGTGTAGTGGATCATATCCATACACACCATGCTTTTAAATGAACTCAAATATCTTGTTTTTGTATTTGATGAAGATTTAGAAAAAACAAGTTTGGAAAAACATGTTTTGGAAAAATACATTTTGTTATTAAGCTAATATTTCCAAGTTACAAAAATAGACCAAAACATCTATAACATGTCTTGATTTTGTGCAAGCATGTTTGTTCTTTCAAGTATATTGGTAAAACTATTTTTGTAGAATTTCTATGTATTTTTAGTTTTATAAAAGATTTTAAATCCTATTTTCTGACCTGGAGACTGGCTGACAGGCCAAACCGGTCGACCGGTCCGGTCGACCGATGTGCACAGCCCTGTGCACGTTGTCAGCACAGTGGCCGGTCGACCGGGTCGGTCGACCGACCAAGAGAGCTTTGCTCTCTGGAAATATCAGTCGACCGGGCCGGTCGACCGACAGTTCATTCCAGGTTATCGGTCGACCGAGCCGGTCGACCGGTGGCTGCAACGGTCAGAAAAATGACCGTTGGCCGGTCGACGGCGGTCGACCGACAGCACTGACAGATTCCCAACGGCTCTATTTTCTGCAGCCTATAAATTGGGATCTTGTCATCTGTTTTGAGGTTAAAGATTTTGGAGACCTTGAGCTAGTTTTCCAACTGATTTCAGAAGTTCTCTCCACATATTTGAGTGCAAATATTTCCCATCTTAAGGGAATTTTTATCAAGAGAGTGTTAAGTGATTCTTTGAGTTTTTCACCATAGTCTTTCTTTGCTTTTCTCACACCACACTTGAGCTTTCCATTGCTAGATATTCCTATAGGTGTGTTGTAGTGAGAGTGCTCTTTAGGTGATCAAGTGTTGTGATCATCAAAGAGATTTCCATTGTATTTTGAGGAGACGGGCAAGTGTGCTCGTTGTGGTTGGAGTTCGGTTGTGAACTCTTGGTGATTCGAGGTGCGGCCTCGGCAAGCTTAGGGGGCTTGCGTGTGTACGGGACTTGGAGTCCGAGGGTTTGTAGGTGTACGGCACCGAGGAGAGATCCGGTGGGATCTTGCATAGTGGAAATCCTTCGTGTGTCGAAGGCGGGGATGTAGAGCAAGTGTGCTCGAACCTCGAAACAAACCCTTTGTGTTTGCGATTGCTTACTCTTCCCTCTCTCTCTCTTTGTCTCTATTTATATCTTGCATTCAATTTATTGTGTTCATCTTATATATGCATGATATATTCCCTTGTGCTCATAATGATATACATACTTGCTTGGATTGTTGTTAACACTAGTATTCAACAAGAGAGCCAACGCGGCACCTCAACCCATTCAAGGGAATCTAGAGGAGCTTGTCCAGAGCCTCGCAAGGGAATTCGGCAACACTCTTGTGTTATACATAAGTGTTTAATTAAAAGAAGTTTTAATTTGGTCAACTTAGTTTTAATTCCGCATTATTTGATCATAAGTGACCTTTAGATTAGCAATCACCTATTCACCCCCCCTCTAGGTGATCTTACAATTGGTATCAGAGCTAGTGCTCTTGATATTGGGTCTAACAACCTAAGAGTTAAAGATCCTACATTTGGGCTAATCACAATATTTGTTGTACACACACACCTCACCATGGACTTTTATGTCACCACCCACCTTTGATATTCTTAACACCCACATTTGGAAAGTTAAGATGTCATTATTCCTCAAAGCCCTAGGTTATAATGTATATCTTGCCACTACTAATAATGCTTATTGTATAGATGGTAAGAATCTTGAGGCTAATACAAAAGCCCTACATGCTTTAAAGAGCACCCTAAATGATGATTATTTATGTAGGGTTGCTAATATTGATATGGCTTTTGTAGTATGGAACACCCTCATCTCCCTTGGCGAAAATGAACAATACTATGCGGGGAGCGATTCGGATGTTGGAAGCGACACCTCCAACAAGTGCTACATGGTCCAAGGGGATGACCCCCTTGAGGTAAATACCGAATCCGATGATGAGGATGCTAGTATGTCATATGATGAGCTAAATTCTTTATGCCAATTATTGCTTGAAAGATATGACATAATTAAGAAAGAAAATAAAATTTTGAAAAAGGACATTGCTTGCATGCATAATGAACATGATTCATGTAGAGACAACATTGCATGCTTAGAAAAGAATAATAAAGATTTGAAAAAGAACATTGATTGCATGCATGTAGAAAATGATTCTTTTAGAATAAAACTTGCATGCTTAGAAAAAGAAAAGGAAGATTTGAAAAATGAGAATGTTTCCTTATTTTCTAAATTGAGTATTTTGTGTGAAGGAAACAATACCTTGAAAGAAAAGATTGACTTGGTGGAAAAACAAAAGGAAGATATTTTTCAAGAAAATAAGTCCTTGAAAAGAAAATTTGTTGAAAAAGAAAAGGATAATGTTTTTCAAAAGAAAAAGAAAAATGATTCTTCATCTCATCATGCCTTTCATGCTACCACTAATGAGATTAAGAACTTGAAAAATAAAATGAATAATTTGAGTTCAACTTTGAACTCTTGTGCATTTAATCATTCTAAGTTGGAATCTTTGTTTCAAAAGAAACAAGTTCCCCATGTCATGCACATCATCATGCTCATGCTTATGGTGCACATCACGATCACAATCACACTCATAAGCATCATGCTAAGTGTACATTTGTACACATTGCGGCCGCAAAGGCCATCTAGCAAGATATTGTTTTGATAAGAAACCATATTTTATATTTTGCTAAGTATAATAGATTTTGGGTTCCTTACAACAATGCTAACCCCAAAGGACCCAAGAAAACATGGGTACCAAAACCCCCACCTTTTGATTTTGATGTAGGTGTGGGATCTCACAAAACGTGAGAAGGTTGGTACCTTGGTAGTGGTTGCAATGGACATGATGGACATACACTTGGTTGCATCACTATCAAGGAGCTTGGTGGGACAACCACCATACTTGGAGCTTTGGAGTTGGTAACAACCTCTAAACTCCTATTTTATTTATGTACATGCTTTATACTTTTATCATATTCATAGCATGTTCATGTTTTAAGATTTTGTGCTTTATGTGGTAGTTACATGCTTGATGTAGAATTTGTCAAACTTGCATTTTATACATGTACACATAGTGAATTACAATTGACTCATATATGATTGAACTTCATGCTCACTTGTATCCACTCTATGCATGTGTATAATCTAGTTTTGATGATTCTCTTTTATACATGTTTTTGCCAATTTTTTTTTGTGTGATTTACTTCATGTATATGCATGTTTAATTCAAATCTAATATATACATGTATACCCGTGAGTCTCTTGCCTTCATGCAAACATTTAATAGACTCTTTTATTTTTGGGATATGTATGCATATTGTTAGATTTGTATAAACCATACATATACCATGAAAAATTGTTGATTTTAGTGAAAAATGATTTTTCATGATTTGTTGTTAAAAAAATTTGACTTATGATCGTTTGGGCTTCAATGACTACTTTCATGAAGATACTATTTACATAACCTTTGAACACTCATCTTTAAGAAAACATATAATTTGGAGCTTTATGGACTATGAGTGCTTGAACTTTATGTACTTAGTAGTATTTGAAAAACATTTGAATTTGATGTATTTGAAGGATCTTTAACTAGTTTTTCAAAAACAATTTATGCTAGTTAGTTATTCTTCAAATAGCCTTTGAGATTTACACATGATCCTATTTTAATTGGTATTTTACAATTTTATGGATAAATTCTTTTGTGATTTCAAAATTTGATGCTTCATTGTACTGAATATTAGTTTAGATGTTAGTATTGTCAACACTTGGATTTATACTTGTACACCTTTGGACCACAAATAAATCTATATATGATTGGGTTGAATGCTTATTTGTGCCTATTAGATGTACTAGTATAGCCTTTATGTTGATGATCATTACATTCTTAAACTTGTATTCCCATTTGGATTTATGTTTTGATCATGTGATTTCATTTCATGTATAAGTTTCTTTTGCCAAAACATTAAAATATACATGGATAACCCTTGAGTCATTTGCTTTTCATGCAAATCTATTTATAAGGACTCAATTGTATTTTGGGGATATGTATGTATACTTAATGTCTTGTCAAAACATACATATGCTATGAAATATAATTTTGATGATTTTCATATATTAAATTTGTGATGATTTTCGTATTTTCAAAATTTATGTTTTTAAGGAATATTGAGCTTTATTGCTACTTTCATGATGCCATGTCCACATAACACTAGTTCACTCACTTCTTTTGAATTTGGACTTTATGGATTAGAGTGTCTTAGTGCTTTGTGATTTATGCATATCTCTTGAAACCTTTGATTTATTCCTTGATTGAAGGATTCCGTGCTAGTTGTTAAACAAATTCATTTAACTAGTTCGAATTCTTCATATGGTAGATTATATGATGTATACACTTATGCTTACTTTTCAATTGGTATCATTGGATATGTTCAATTGGTATCATATGACTTCATTTGTGTATATTCATATTTTGATTGTATGTATGAATGCTTTCAAACTTTAATTATAACTATTCATACATATATGTGATCTATTTGTGCTTATTTTACAATTAGTATCTTTTAAAGCACATAGATTGTTGATGCTAAGCTTAATTAGACTTCAATTGGTATTTCATAATAAGCTTGTGCATTTTTTTTTTTAATTGGTATCAAAATTCAAAATTTGATTATTTTACAATTGATATCTCAAAATTTGTTGTTACTAAGAAAAAGTTAAAATTTTATTTTATAAAGAAAATTCAAAATTTTTTGATTTGTATTTCCTATATGCAAGGAGAGCTTAACATCTCTTCTACATATAGATTCATGTTGAGTATATTATAATTTGAGGAGCTTGACAACTCTCTTTTCATGATATACGTGTGTAGGGGGAGCTTCACATCTCCTCTTATGCATGACATATTATACGTTATGTGAATTAGGGCTTGTCATCCCTCTTTCATGTAATGTATATGTTCGGGAAGCTAACTTAACGTCTTCCTCTTCATGAATGTATATCGCATATAAATTTATTGATTGATTTGTATTTACCCCTCCTTGATCTCTTTGTTTTTAACAAAAAGGGGGAGAAAATTTGTTTGATGTATTTTCTTTGAACCCTTTGTTGATGATTGACAAAAAGGGGGAGAAGAATTTTGTGATTTTATATGCATGATTTCATGATTTCCTTACTTAAGGGGGAGAAGTATTGGTTCCTTGCTTAAGGGGGAGTAAGATTTGTATTTATGCATATATGTTATTTTGCAATTAGGAGCAAAAGATTTGATTTATGATTTGATTTATATGATTGCATCTCCTACATTGCATACATGTCATGTGCTTTTATTGACATATCTATTATTTATTTGGTATTCATGAGTTAAGGGGGAGCTTCTTTGAAGCTTTACTTTAATCCATGCATATATAACTCCATGAGTTTTGTCATCATCAAAAAGGGGGAGATTGTTGGCCCAAAGGCCCTTCACCCTAGTTTTGATGATGATCAACTCATGTAGTTATAGTTACTAATGATCTTGTGTTTAAATTAGTGACAGATTCATGATCAAGATCTTAGTAGTGCATAGCTCAATAAAGGATAAAAGAACAAGATTTGGAGCTTGCATGTGGTGATCCAAGGAGTTTTTGGATCAAGCTGGGACCAAGTCAAGAAGATGAGAAGCCTTCAAGGGAAGACTTCAAGAAGTTGAAGACTTGGGTCTAGGTATAGAATTTGTATTTTTGTTTTAGTAAAAATGTAAAGGATAGATAGTTGGTGGATTGCTCAAGTTATATCACACACCACACTCTTGATTAGAACTCTTGATTTAAAGTGCTTTCATAAAAGATTTTTATGTTTAGAAAAGAATTTTTATTTAGAACAGATTTTTTCTTTGAGACAAATATTTATCTTGGA
The DNA here is from genome assembly GCA_038442645.1 of Agave tequilana. Lineage (NCBI taxonomy): Eukaryota > Viridiplantae > Streptophyta > Magnoliopsida > Asparagales > Asparagaceae > Agave > Agave tequilana. The sequence continues at coordinate 121,522 of JAVJIF010014783.1, forward strand.
TTTTGGTATTTCATAGTTCATATCTTTAAACCAAAATCATGATTAGAGCTTTATGTCAAAAACATAGATATTCCATATTGATTGTGTAGTGGATCATATCCATACACACCATGCTTTTAAATGAACTCAAATATCTTGTTTTTGTATTTGATGAAGATTTAGAAAAACAAGTTTGGAAAAACATGTTTTGGAAAATACATTTTGGTTATTAGCTAATATTTCCAAGTTACAAAAATAGACCAAAACATCTATAACATGTCTTGATTTTGTGCAAGCATGTTTGTTCTTTCAAGTATATTGGTAAAACTATTTTTGTAGAATTTCTATGTATTTTTAGGATTTTATAAAAGATTTTTAAATCCTATTTTCTGACCTAGAGACTGGCTGACAGGCCAAACCGTTCGACCGGTCCGGTCGACCGATGTGCACAGCCCTGTGCACGTTGTCAGCACAGTGGCCGGTCGACCGGGTCGGTCGACCGACCAAGAGAGCTTTGCTCTCTGGAAATATCAGTCGACCGGCCGGTCGACCGACAGTTCATTCCAGGTTATCGGTCGACCGAGCCGGTCGACCGGTGGCTGCAACGGTCAGAAAAATGACCGTTGGCCGTGTCGACCGGCGGTCGACCGACAGCACTGACAGATTCCCAACGGCTCTATTTTCTGCAGCCTATAAATTGGGATCTTGTCATCTGTTTTGAGGTTAAGATTTTGGAGACCTTTGAGCTAGTTTTTCCAACTGATTTCAGAAGTTCTCTCCACATATTTGAGTGCAAATATTTCCCATCTTAAAGGGAATTTTTATCAAGAGAGTGTTAAGTGATTCTTTGAGTTTTTCACCATAGTCTTTCTTTGCTTTTCTCACACCACACTTGAGCTTTCCATTGCTAGATATTCCTATAGGTGTGTTGTAGTGAGAGTGCTCTTTAGGTGATCAAGTGTTGTGATCATCAAAGAGATTTCCATTGTATTTTGAGGAGACGGGCAAGTGTGCTCGTTGTGGTTGGAGTTCGGTTGTGAACTCTTGGTGATTCGAGGTGCGGCCTCGGCAAGCTTAGGGGGCTTGCGTGTGTACGGGACTTGGGAGTCCGGGTTTGTAGGTGTACGGCACCGAGGAGAGATCCGGTGGGATCTTGCATAGTGGAAATCCTTCGTGTGTCGAAGGCGGGGATGTAGAGCAAGTGTGCTCGAACCTCGAAACAAACCCTTTGTGTTTGCGATTGCTTACTCTTCCTCTCTCTCTCTTTGTCTCTATTTTATATCTTGCATTCAATTTATTGTGTTCATCTTATATATGCATGATATATTCCCTTGTGCTCATAATTGATATACATACTTGCTTGGGATTGTTGTTAACACTAGTATTCAACCAAGAGAGCCAACGCGGCACCTCAACCCATTCAAGAAGAATCTAGAGGAGCTTGTCCAGAGCCTCGCAAGGGGAATTCGGCAACACTCTTGTGTTATACATAAGTGTTTAATTAAAGAAGTTTTAATTTGGTCAACTTAGTTTTAATTCCGCATTATTTGATCATAAGTGACCTTTAGATTAGCCATCACCTATTCACCCCCCCTCTAGGTGATCTTACAAAGATGTGGTATGAAATATGTAGTTTTAGAGATTAATCACACCCCCACACTTATCTTTTGCTCGTCCCGAGCAAAACAAAAAGCTAAGGAAAATTATTACACTACTTTCGCAGGTGACGCGATTGCACTGAGCATGTGCAACAAGCCGTTAAACCTTTAGGTTTTCCTAGAGGAGGAGTTTTGATCAGGGAAAATCGCACACAAAAAGTGTATGTTTTGAAATCAAGAGTTAAAAGTGCGTGCTTTAACTTCCTTGATACTTCCGTTATAGCATAGAGGCTAAAACGAGTCGAATCCATAAGGACGGGAAGGTGATAGAAGCTTACACGGTATGTTCTTATGTATGTTAAGTGTTCTTCAATATTTTAAAGAATCAAATGGAAAGAAAAGAAAGAATAAAAAGAGAAGAGTACGGTGAAACACGAAGAAGTGGAAACATAGAAAAGAATGTATTTGTGATTTTTGGTATATTTCTAAAACAAAGTAAAAAAGAAAGAAAACCCATGACTACTAACTACTAATGGCTCCACTAACCATGCTAACCTCTTAGTGATAGTTGCCTCACATGTATCCTTGGCCATCACTAGTCCTTGGTTCAAGAACGTTTCAAGCATGACCCATATGTAAACTCATCACATCCAAACTCAACAAACAAGTGTAAGGTACACTTAAACCATCAAAACTAAACAAGAGTAAGTATGAAATGAGTAATGTTAGCTTGTTTGAGAGTTAGGATGTTAGAGTGTTAGATCCATCATCATGAGTCATCAATGACTCTTGCAAGAGCAGCCAAGTAGAGGCTTAGATTCATGTAGATTATCAAGTAAGAAGTTAGCAGGTTAGTGGTTAGCAGTTAGTTGCCATGAGACAAATTTGCTAAACATGCAAAAGGGGTTAGAGAGAAGAAAATAAAGAGAGGTAAAGAGAGAACCTTTCATAGCTTGTCACCTTCGATTACAAGCGCTCTTGCTTTCTAACCATGTATCACTCTCTCTCCTATTACAAGATTTAAAAGAATGAAAATACAAAGAGGAAGAAGAAGAACTAACCTAAACTACACTATCCTAAACTATAATATGGAAAGAAACTACCCTACTCTCTGTATTTTTCTCTCTTCAGACCAGGAGGGTATTTATAGACACCAGGGGAAAGGGGGTCAGGGAGACAACCTCTGGTCTAAAGTATGGCGCGCTCGCGCCCGTATGGCTGCGAAAATGCGCAAAAGCCGCATTTCTGTGGCTATACCAGAGCCGCGCCCTGCCGCGCGCCGCTCGTTTGTCCTCTTATCAGTTACATGTTCCAGTTTTCTGGTTTTGGGTGGTTTAGACGAAACTGCTCTCCAAATTCAATGGCTATATTATAGGCCTTTAATCACCCATTAAATGGTGATTAGGGTCTTCTTTTTCATTGCACATCATGGACCTAGAAACATACAAGAGAGGTATTATTAGCAGAATTTAATATGAAATAAATGTGAAGATGTGATATGAAATATGCAGTTTTTAGTGATTAATCACACCCCCACACTTATCTTTTGCTCGTCCCGAGCAAATATAAAAGCTAAGGAAATTATTACACTACTTTCGTAGGTGACGCGATTGCACTGAGCATGTACAACAAGCTGTTAAACCTCTTGGTTTTCCCGAGAGGAGGAGTTTTGTCTCCTGAGGGTTTTCAGCGGATTACACCCACAAAATCCATAAAGAAAGAAATCAAATGTTAGTATTTTGAAAATGCATTATGAAATAGAGAAAAGTGTTAAAGTTTTTTTTGCGAAAATATAAGTGATCCAAGGTCATAGGTTCTAGAAATTATTCTTCCTTAACTAAGTCAAATGCAAAATCTTGTTATAAATTAAATGTAAGAATTTAAATTGAATTGATTCTTTGATCTTTCATAAAAACTCTTAAGAAAAATATCACTTTGTGAACAGTAAGATTTTTGGGAATATCAACTCTATCTTTCATGCCTATTTATTTAATATTTTTCTTCCCTTAGTTTTTCTTAAGCTTTCTTGCTTGCCCGGGGTAATGAGCCTTTAGCCGGTGACTCCCAAACCAGATAGTTTTTAGGACACCAGATGATAAAACATCCCTCAGACTTAAGAACTCGAGTAAACAAGGCCACAAAACTAAAGGGGATTATTTTATTTTTGTCCACCGTTTTAGGCATGAATAATCATGCTTCCTGAGGCATAATTACCCAACTTCAATAAGTGATTTTATTATCATTTTTGTTTTTTTGTATATAATATTTCTATGGCATTTTAATCTTTGTTTCAATCCTAAAATTTGTGAGTGTGAAGTGTATAATCTAAGGCAAAAAATTTAAGACCAAATTATCTTTCCAACCTTACTTTCTTATCCTAAAATTTAAACAAGGTCTATTTTTGGCTCAGTTTAAAATTTTATAATTTTAAGTCTTCCTAATTCCTAAGATAAGCTTAATTTTCTTAAAAATAAATCAAAAACTATTTCCTTATTCAAAAAGTTTTGTAAAAGAAAAGAAATTAGTTTTTTACAAAAGAAAATTTTAAAAAGTTCCTAAAAAAGAAGTGCAAAAGAAAGAAAATTTAAAACTAACCTACGTTAGTAAACCCTCCCTACACTTATCTCATGCATTGTCCTCAATACATTGTGAATGTGTATATATATGAAACAAATGGATAGGGAAAGAAAATTACCTCATGGTGGTAGCTCTGGTGGTGTCTGATTGGACCAAGCATTGCTACCCAATCAAAATATCGTGGATCTTGCAGGAACCCACCATTGACCTCTCTAACACGACCTAGTAAAATGGTAGAAAACGTATGAACTAATGAAAAAATTACCCCCATCCAATTTCTAAATTCAAAAATAATTACTGAGTTTTCTTCAACATCCTTGTCTAACAATGAAGTGTGATTTTGGGAGATGATTGATTTGGACTCAAATGGAACGGGAACAAAAACTGATACGGACTCAGAAATTTGACTCAGATCAAGTCGAGAGTCAACAATGAGAGTCGAAATTGGGCTCAAAAATCAGGTCCAAATCAAAGATTGATGTTCACACACTTTCTCCATCAATGAAGTGTGATCATAAGATATTGGTGATTCAATTTCACAGTGTACTGGTACATGATTCAATGTTGACTCTGGAATAGAGAAAAAATCTGGTAATACTGGAATCATTATTGAATCAAAAAGTGAAATGGAATTACCATCTTGAGGTTCAGGATCATTTTCAAGCTTAAGTTCAATTTCGGGAAAAAGATGGACTTGCAAAATGTCAAGGTGGTGTTCAAATTTTGGGCAGCTCAAAAGATGTAAGGAAAATTGAATCTTGATTTTCATCCATGAAAGGAATATAAATGGGTGAAATGATTGATTCAGTTTCATGAATTATGGGAATCGAACTGGCTCAAGAACGTTATTTAGTTCAGGCAACACTATAGGAGTTGATATTGATTCAAGGATTGACTTGAATCGCTAAATTGAAAGCTCAGGTTCACATTCATCTTCAAGTACAATTTCAGGAATTGGATAACTTGGTCAAACTGTTAAGAATTTGATGTCGGTCAAGTTCAGGTTGGTATTGATGAAATTGAAGCTAGATTTCCAAAATGACATGATTCTTGAGTCATATGAACATCTTGTGGACATGGCAATTATTCATATTTTGTATTATTCGCTCGGTCTCTTTTACGAATTTCATAGTTTTTTTCTATAATGATTTTTCTTTGATTGGTTCTGGAAATGAACTATATGAATTTTGAAATTTTTTGTGGGCATGATGAGGCCATCATGTTTTCGAATTATTTTTGGGCCTCTATCGCTTCTTCCAAAGTCCTTTGCAATGATGATTTTTCTTCAGTTGGTGGCTCAGGAAAATGAGGATATGAAGCAGAATCGGGGA